>WNWK01004498.1:0-139141 GCA_009830355.1 Cherax destructor | reverse complement strand
GGCACTCACCCTGCTAATCACCCACCCTCCACTCACGTTCACTAATGCAGACACAGCGAGCAAAACAGATGGTGCTCAGCTTGTCTCTGAATGTGTATACATACACAGTGTTTATAGACACAAATTAAGAGAAGAGACTGTGTCTTATGTTAGTCTCTTATATATTTAAGTTTAAACTTTCATATAATAATAGTGACATTTACATATACTGTATGTATCATGAATATATGTGTGATATACATTTATACAGTGTACAGTCATTAATGTATGAAGTGTATAACGTTATTACTTATGGCGACTCAGCTTTATTGGACACCCAATTTAAGTCCTTACAGACTAAGATTACACAATTAGAACCTCTAATTTCAGTCTGTGAAGGATTGACCTAAGACACCAACATTGATTTTGATGATTTAGAAGCATAACTTGACTTAATCAACGTCTGGAAATCATTAATTCATATTATGAAAAATATGAAAGTGAATTCCTAGATTCAAATCCATCTGAGGATGACATTAAAAATGTTTTGGGTACTTTTAGTGATCAAAAATTAAGGTGGAGAGGAGTAGAGGCTACCTGCCGTAAAACTCTGTCACAGAGACCTACTGTGACTAGTAGTCAGACACCTGTCACACTTGCCACAACTACAACACATGGTATACCATTACCCAGTCTTCCTACATTGTCATTGTAAATTTTTCAAGGTCATAACTATGAAGAGCTTATTAGTGGGTAGTAAATTCACGTACTGACATAGATGAGATAGCTAAGTACAACTATCTTAAATATCTTGTGAAAGGAGAACCCTACGAACTGATTAAATAATTTTCGGTTGTCAAAGTCAATTATGCTCTAGCCTTACGTGTCTTAGCAGATAATTACTTTGATGCTGACAAAGCCAGGGTTAGACATGCAGACTTAATATCAAGCTTGAAGCCACCCAAACATTGTCTTTCAGACTTACAGTCATTTAGGATCACATTAGACAATAGTCTCAGATCTCTAGGTGCTAAATATGATCTAAGGCAATGTGATTGGTTTATCAGTGTTATTGTACAAGATAAACTGTCACCACAAACCATTGAACGTTTAAATATTATGTTCAATAAACTCTATTTCATTTGTGAAGAAATTAGCAAGCAAAGAGACAAGATGATAAACCCACAAATTCTACTGTGGATAATAAACCTTCAACTCAGTATAAAAAGAGTGTACCTACTCCCACTAAACCACATAATGGGAAATCCCATGTAGGCACTTATCAAGCTGTGAACACAACAGACAGTAAACAGACTGTCACACATAAACGTACTCCAAAATGTGTACTTTGTGATGGAACACATTGGGCACAGTATTGTATTCAGTACACAACAATGGAGGCACGGAAACAACGTGCTCAACAGCTAAAAAGGTGCTCAAGGGAGGTAAATGCTCACTAAAGAAGTGTTTTAAATGCAAGGGTATTCATCATACTGCATTATGCCCAAGCACTTATGCTGAACAACAGACGACTTCCACAGAAACAGAAAGTTAACAAACAACAGCATTAAATGTGAGAGAGAAGTCTAAATCGGCTTCTCTCCCAATAGCTCGATTAGAGTTATCCAATAAATTGTACAAAACCAAGGTGCTAACACTATTTGATCAAGGCTCACGAAGGTCCTTCATAAGAAGAACTGTGTTGCAGAAGCTGAATAAACAAACCCATGCCAAAATACAGTTAGATATAGTTGTTTTTTTCCAAAGTTCTGGTAAGCAGAATATGACCTAGCCAGATTCACTGTTGGTCTAGGAAGCAGGAAAAAGACAGTAGAAGCTGTGGTAGTCGATGATTTGCCTAAGTCTGTGCAAATCCGGGGATTGAAAGATACAGTTGCAGCACTGAAGGCAACCAAGGTCAAGTTATCCTGTCCTGACATACAGACGGACACAATTAGTCCAATTGATTTAATCATTGGAAGTGATTATCACTGTTTTGTGGAAAATATAATAAGTAAATATGAAGTTCACTTGCTGAAAACAGCTGGAGGCCATATGATATGTGGTCCAATTCCCTCTTAGAGTGAGACAGAAGCTGATATTGATTCAGTGGAAAATGTACTAGTTACAAGAATAACTGCTGATCATGTACCACAACAAAAATTATCATTACTGGAAGAAATAAATGAACCAGTTGATAAGTTGTGGGATTTAGATGCGATGGATATTGATGTAAATAAACAAATCCCACAGGAGTCTGAGACTTATAACCAATATTTGTACACTGTCAAATATGAAGATGGACAGTATTGGGTTAGGTTACCATGGAAATTAAATCCACCACATCTACCTAGCAATTATCGCATGGCTTTAGGACAAATGAAAGCACAAATACATGAGCTCAGGAAGAATCCAGAGCTGCTGACTGTCTATGATAATATCATACATGAACAGTTAGACAATAAATTCATTGAGGAAATAGTCGAAGATAAGTTGAAGAAAGATGCTCATTATCTACCGCACCACGGAGTCAGGAAAGATTCTGAAACCACTCCACTACGTGTTGTATACAATTGCAGCGCACGTGCAAATAAAGATGTAGCAAGCCTTAATGACTGTCTGATGACCGGACCCTCACTAACTGACAAGCTTGGAGACGTGCTGTGAAATTTCGCACAAATCCATATGCCTACACGGCTGATATTTCAAAAGCTTTCTTTAGAGTAGGACTACAAGAAATAGATAGAGATTATAATCGATTCTTGTGGCCAGAAAATCCACATGATCCTCAAAGTCCTGTGAAAACTTATCGTTTCAAGTCAGTATTATTTGGTGCAACATCCTCTCCATTCTTACTAGAAGCTACTCTTAATACACATTTGAAGAAATCTGAAAGTCCCTTCAAAGAAATCTTAAAGGAAATTTTCTATATGGACAATCTTCAAGGTACTGTGAATCAAGAGGAGGATTTGAAATCCTTATACAGAGCAGCTAACAAGGAGATGAAAGAAGCAAATATGCCTCTAAGGATGTGGAATACTAATTCAACTCAATTAAGGGAACTTATCAAAGAAGATTCCCCTGAAGCTGAAATTCCTGAATGCAACAACATGCTTGGACTTAATTGGAATACACAGGAAGACACTTTGAGTCTCAAAAGGATAAACAATAAATCATGCAGTACACTCACTAAACGTAGTTTACTGTCAGAGGTATCACAATGTTTTGATCCTCTAGGACTCGTCTCACCAATTACCATAAAAGGTAAAATGCTTGTGCAAGATGCATGGAAGCTCAAAATAGGTTGGGATGAGAACTTGCCTCTAGAAATGAGTCAAGAATGGGATGAAATATCCAAGGAGTTTAAACAACTTCATCAAATTAAATTTCCCAGACAAATAGGTCAAGAGGGAAAGAAGTACACATTACATGTGTTCTGTGATGCGTCAACCAGAGGTTATGGCGCTGTAGCTTACATGAGTAACGCTGAAGGAAGTACTTTAATTACTTCAAAGGCCAGGGTTGCACCCTTGAAGGTCAGAACAGTACCACAATTGGAACTGACAGCACTCTATGTAGGTACAAAATTAGCTGTCTATCTCAACAAAGTACTTGATCATCTCACTATTGAAAAAACTGAGATCTGGAGTGACAATGAAGCAGTTCTCCAGTGGTTAAGAAATAATAAGAGTAAGTTGGTCTATGTACAGAATAGAGTAGCAGAAATAAGAGAGTTGCAGAGAGACTATGTCTTCCTCCACGTCTCTACACAAGAGAACCCAGCTGACATGTTGTCACGTGGTGTCCCACTCAAGAACTTTGTGGATAATAAATTATGGCTCCACGGACCTAACTGGCTCTCTCATGAAAATAACTGGCCACAACAAAAAGCTTACATTATGCCAGAAGAAACAGTCTGCTTGAACACAGCAGAAATAATCTGTTTAAATACTGCAGACACACCAGAAATAGTCATTGATGGATGTAAATACTCATCTTTGGGTAAACTCTTAAGAGTTACAACTTTTGTCTTTAAATTCATTAAAGGGATAAAACCTAATTATGAATTTCTTAATTCCATTAAATACTGGATAAAGTTAATACAGAAAGATGTCTTCTCTACAGAGTACAAATTTCTGGACACTCAGGATAAATCACCAAAGAAACCTGATACGATTAATTCTTTAGGACTTTATCTCGACTCAGAAAAGATTATAAGATGTCGAGGAAGAATTCATAATTCTTCACTACCTAAGGAAACAATACATCCAGTATTGATCCCCAAGAATAATTGGCTAACAAGACTGATTATTCAGAATGCCCACAGTAACGTGTTACATGGTGGTGTAGCTGACACTCTTTGTCATATACGTCAATCCTACTGGATACCTCAAGGTCGACAAAGTGTGAAGAAACAAATAAGAGACTGTATTACTTGTCGTCATTATGATATGCGAGTATGTCAGTATCCAGGTCCACCTCCATATCCTTCTGAAAGAGTTTGTCATGTCAATCTATTTGAGGTGACAGGTGTAGATTACAATGGACCAATAATTTTAACTAAAACTGTTGACAAAGTTCCTATCAAGGTGTACATCTGTTTGTTCACCTGTGCTACGACTAGAGCAGTACATCTAGAAGTAGCCACTGACATGTCTGCTGAAACCTTTATCAAATTATTTAGAAGGTTTGCAGCCAGAAGGGCTGCCACTGTGTGGCGAAACGTTTCGCCACACAGTGGCTTCAGTCCATACAAAGGAGAATGGTGAAGAACAGGTGAGTTTGAGGTAATCAGTCCCTCAGCCTTGAGTCGATGCAATATTGTACCTAGCTGGCCCAGTGGATAATGCGTCGGTCTGGAGTGTTATGACTCTCTCTGACCGTGGGTTCAAGCCCCACCCGTGGTACAGTTAGTTAAGTATTTGTCTTTTAGTCTGTTCATTAATTGTGGAACATGAAGTAAGTTATAGCAGGGTTGATATGTAGATACCTAGGACTCGTTTGACAAGAATGTGTATGTGGCTAAATAGTCAACTGACAGTCAACTAAGACAGCTTGTAAAGGATATCGCTGTTTGCCCTAAATTCTGAAGGTCTGTCAATGTTAGCAACGAGTCAGTAATTTGACTGACATGACTAACTACTAGTGATCACGAATCGTTAGTCTTGCTATCATTGTTATAATTAATATACTTATTATCTTGTTGATTGTTTATGATTAAAGGAACGTGATACTTGTCAAGAATGATCACAGTTATAAGTAATGGGAAGCTACAATAAGTAATTAATTATCTAACTGTTGTTGGTGATTAGAATAATAGTGACTGGGTGAGTGATTAAGGAAATCTCTCTGGTCATGTAACCACCGATAGATGAATTAATTACCTGGCAGTTGTAATCCATTCATTAAGCTAACCGGCTTCAGAAGTCAATGACATATAATTAGTTTCTGCATAATAGGGTCATTATTAATGACATTAAGACTTCAATCTGTGAGTACGGCTTTGAGTTAAATACAACGATTTCAAATACTGATCCTACTTGCTGAAGGGTTTGAGTGGTGGAGAAAATTTCTCCAGAAAGGGGGGTATCAGCCCCTTCAGCCTCTTTCAGCCCATTTCAAGCCCCCTGAGGGACTTGAGTGACTCAACCCTCTCAGAAAGGGCAAATAGTGTCTTGCTTCCTCATGATCGGTGATTGAATCCATATGCGGCTACCAGCGTGTACCACGTCGCTTCCCTTTGCACCACGGTGTTCACAATATGAGTGATAATGAAAAGAGAAAAGGGACTCTCTTTGCCGTATCAAGAAAAGTACAGGAAAACCCTGCATCACTTTATTCACAATGAGGGACAATAATGAACTCTCGGCGATCGATAGATATCAAGAAATCTATAATTTGTAATGAAACTGTGGCGATGTCAAGCAAGTAGGGAAATTGTGCTGAAGTCGGCGATTTGGGGCCTCACCCCAAGACGACGCCCTCTGCAGGGCAGATTGCTTTAAGAAGTGGTACGGGAAGTGTTCTGCGTGAGCATTGACATTAACAGAGGAACTATAGTGCAGTGCGTTCTCGACCTTTTAAGTGAAAATCTCAACAATTCGTGGTGGAACTATTACAGTGAAGTGTACTTATCTTCCTGTGGTGACATTACTACGTAAGCACAAGTATTGAAGAACAGTGTAGGATAACAGTGCGAGTGTTGTGAATTTCCCGACAGAGTGGAGGACTTGCGACATTCCTCAAAGGACACTTCTGCTTCTATCAAGTCACCCATACCTGTCGTATATGCTCACGTTACAAAGGGCAAGGTAGGTTTCAATCTCAATTGTTAAACTAGGGAGCTGCAGTTCTTCTAGACACAAGGGAATTGAAACTGTCCTATAGACGGCAATGAAATGCTGAAACATACGCTCCTTTGGGGCAATTATATATTGATACTTACTTGGATTTCCCACAGCCCAAGGGTTGGAGTTTGACGGCTCCTATAAACGACCGGGGGGAGGGGGCTGCGGGTCGTTGAGTCGTCATTTAAGCTAAGTAGCTTTGTACAGCCCATTAACTTGCTTGTCTTAGTTTGCTCCAAATCCCTTACAAGTGGTCAGTAAGTCTTAGCTATTCTGATCACTTGTAATTATGACAAATCTATGGCATATAAGTGAATGTCAATTAGTTATACCAAGAATTGAGTCACTTACGAATCTCTTAGACATGCTTAGGCCACATTTCCTGCCAATAGAATCAGCCAGCCTTATCAGCTTATCAATGTGTGCTGTAAGATAAGAGCAGCTCGACTAGTTTTTACTAGATCTTTGATCAGTGTTGTCACATAGAAACTGAACATTTACTCTTGCCTTTTCCAGTGTCAACTGGCAATATTACCAAGTCAGAAGAGGCCCAGAAAGAGGTCGGGCTGCCGAGCTTTCTACCTAAGTGGTCGGCAGTCTGGTGCTAAGCTAGCAGAGTACGCACCAGATGTGATGACTCATAGACTTACCATGAGGAAGCTGAATAAGGAACAAGACTCATTTTCAGCATTATTAGTGAATTTTCAGGGTCTAGGCAGGGAGAGACTTCAAGTGTTGGGTTCATGAAATTAAGGGATATGCAGAGTACGTCAAAGCGTGTTGGCTGTAATGAATCCTCGAAGCTCAGATACAATGACAGCTCTTGTCAGAAAACAGGACTTCAGTGCTAATCAACCATTTTTCCAGAAGAATGCGCACGGGCTTCAGTCAACTACTAGACCACAGGTGTGGGAAGCACATCTAGGCATTAGATGCTCCTCATTCCTCTCCTTGTATCTAACTAGACAGGCTGCAGCTAATAGGCCACCGGATTTAAAGGTGGTTATTGCTCCAAGAGCTTGTCACAGTGTTAAATCTCCATGCTGTGTCACTCCTTTTAAATCCAACTTATTGGAGATCTGTGTACCGGAATGTTATCTTAGATCTGGATCCAGAGGCCAGGTGTCTACAGGGGCCATTTTGGTAAGTGTTACAGTGTTCAATATACCTTTATTATGTTTGAACAGCCATAGGAGCACGATTATTCTCTCATTTGGAGGTGAAGTCTGGGAAAGACTACGTTCTCCAAAGACAACTAGGTATCAAGCCCTGATAAGGGTATAGTCACACTGATTAGGGTATAGTCACACTGATTAGGGTATATTCACACTGATTAGGGTATAGTCACACTGATTAGGGTATAGTCACACTGATTAGGGTATAGTCACACTGATTAGGGTATAGTCACACTGATTAGGGTATAGTCACACTGATTAGGGTATAGTCACACTGATTAGGGTATAGTCACACTGATTAGGGTATAGTCACACTGATTAGGGTATAGTCACACAGTCTCCTGCATTATGGCAATATGGAAAACAGAAAGTCCCCTGATTATCTACACTCTAAGCAATCTTTCGGTTTAGTAAGTCTTTCAATTACAATAATTAGGGAATTAAGCAAATCTTCATCAGCATCATCACTGGTATCGTGTAGAGCACTCTAGTTACAGATAGTCAAAAAAAAAACTAAGTATACAGTTTGTTCACCATTCTGCCCAGACCTCTCACTCTTACATGAGATGCTCTCCTACCACGGGTGGGGCTTGAACTCGTGGCTAGTGAGTCGTAGAACTCCAGACCAGGTAGTATGCAAAATAATAAGGCAACCATTTTTTGGTAGGGAGAGGAAAGTTCATTGACATGGCGGACACTTAAAAGACATTGAAAAAACTTCTGAATAATGTTTTTTTAGTGATAACCTCTTTACAGATACAAGAACAGTAATTAATTGTTCCCGGTGGTTACAGTATTTAATACCTCCTCTTGTGAACCATGTCATTGTTCCCGGTGGTTACAGTATTTAATACCACCTCTTGGAACCATGTCATTGTTCTGTCACTGTGAAGGAAGTCATTAACTAGTTGCTGGTGCTAACAATTTGAGAAGACTTTAATTCTGAAACTTCGTTTAAGCATAATTTTTTTTTTTTTGAGGAGCGGGGGGAGGGGAGGGGATATTATATTTCCTCTATCTAGTGTGATAAATCATATTTATTTAAGAATTACCTATTTGCTTTTAATTTCATGACTATTAAATTGTGAAGTATCAAGAAAAGTTTTCTATGATTATCTTTATTTTACATTTATAAGTTAAGTAAGACATGCAGATCGAAAAAGAATCTAAAGAAATTTAAGATTTTATAAACAAAATACGAGATGTTTTTTCAGGACTCACAGAAAATTTTCATCAAGACGAACGAAATCATTCGTGACTTTACTCTGAAAATCTCACCTTCATTTGTTGGTGGTGGATTTCCTTCAGCAGCTGAAGCTAAGAAATGTTTCATGCATTCCTGTTCTTGGCCAATGCTAGACACATTAAGGTCTAACTTTGTAATACCATGGTATAAGCATTAAATTTTGCAAGACATATGACGCATTAATTCAACAGTGTTACCTTTCAACTGTGCTTGAGAAAACCTTGCTTAGTTTCCTGGAAAGCTTATGGAGTCTGGCCAGCACTATGAAGCAGTACCATACTTAACACTCAGTGTTATATTTCCGTAATGGTAAAACTCAAGGTAAATAGTAGCCGTCAATGGTTGAGGTGGTATGTACTGCGAGTGGTAACAGTCCTGGTCCTAGCCACCTACATGGGCTTTCTGCAGAGTAGCACTGCCTTCCGCCTTCACAGTATACATCTACTATGTCTACTAAACCAAGCTGCTTCCCTGCTTTTGAAACCTTTTTAGTTATAAACCATAACATCTAGAAGTAACTTTAACTGCATGCAAATTAAATAAGTCTTATAATATTGATATAACAAGAACTAATAAAATGCTTTTAATATCTGTTAACATAAAGGTACTGTAGCATAAATAAGCGTAGTTATTAGACTTGCCTCTGATTAAAGAGGACTGCAACAATAGATGGCTGGTAGCCCTTCTTTGGCAAGGATTTCCTAAAGTGGAATTATATCCTAGAGCCAGTGACCTGCTCCGGCCCACCCCGCCAGCACCTTCTGATACCTCCCCACCACCAGGCCTCCGCGATATCCTCAAGTCGTGGCAGGAGATGTGCAGCGAGATTTCTCTGAAGCCCTACGATTACCTTGACTATCGTGACCACCGCTTTGAGTCTGACCTGGAGGTGTTTGCTGCCAGCGTGAGGGAGCTGCTACGACGCATCCACATCATGGTCGAGAAGGAACATGAAGAGATTTGGGAGACGCCTATGGCCTACAAGATGCTTGCTAGGTACGTCATTGCTTGCTTAGCTAACACTACTTCTCCTAGCACTTTAGTTTTCTTCTATAACTCTGGTACATCATCCAACTGCCTTAAATTACTCAGTTCAGATTCCAAGGGTCACTGGGTCTTTCAGGTGGACCAATTACCTTCAGTTCATTTCAGTCTCCAGGTGCTGGTTCTAAATATAATAATAATAATAATAATAATAATAATAATAATAATAATAATAATAATAATAATAATAATAATAATAATAAATAACACTTACGCACTGTTGTCTTGGCTTTAGAGTGTTGCTAACTAGAACTCCAAAATCTTTTTCACATTCAGTAATTAAGACACACATTATTTATTTAGAAGTGTCATGGTTATTTTCTTAACCAAGGCTTAGAACTTTGCATTTGTGTACATTAAACTGCCTCTGCCACTACTCCAACCACATCATCAATCTATTCAGATCTTCCTGTAGCGCTCAAGTGTCCTCTCCAGAATTAATCCGACAGCCTATTTCGATAACATTGGCAAATTTTCTTATGCTGTTATTTATTCCCTAATATATGTCGTTTATGTATATTGTGTACAACAAGGAGCCCAACACTGACCCTTGTGAAACACCGTTTGTGACACGTCCCCATTCTGATTTCTCCTCATTTATATAAACTGTTGCCTACCTGTCAACCACGCCTCTATCTAGGAAAAAAATTCCTCTCCTATTCCGTGTGCCTCTAATTCCCTCATTAATCTGTAATGTGAAAGCCCATCAAAAGCTTTACAGAAGTCCTTATACACAATATTATATTCGTTACCAGGATCTAACTCCTCAAATACCATAGTGAAAAAAAGTTAGTAAATTCGTAACGCAGGAACGCCCCTTTGATCAATTCAAGTGTTTCAACGTGTCTTGGAACAGCCAAGACAATTATTGGCTCCATCAATTTTTCCGCAATGGAGGTTATGTTAATTGGTCTGTAATTCGAAGTTATGGAGTGTATCTTGCTGTGTATACAGGTGTCACATTTGCCACGTTCCACTTATCTGTCACTATGCCAGGTTGTAGTGATATGTTGAAAAAGACGGGCTAATGGTTTTCAACCCTTGAGAACATCAGGGGCCGGGGATTTGTTTGGTTTTAATCTATTTGTGTGAAAACCACGTCACTAGTGACTTTGAAAGTGCACAACTTATATTTGTCCTCACTTGCATATATTTTTTATCGAGAGGAAATGAGTTTTGAAGATTGTACTCATTTCTTTGTAACTAAAGGTAGGCTGACCTGGGCAACTTCTAAATGGGCCTATATTATCCTTAATCTTACGCCTATATACCTGAAAGAAACCTTTAGGTTATATCCCATTTAGCTGCCTCTCTTTTGACCTATGAGATGATTAAAATTATTATTTATCCTTTTAGGGTCATTTTTATTTGATCTAATTTCCCTATTTGGAACATAAGTAGCCTGGGCAGTTTGAACTATGCTTCGAAAAATATCATATTAGTAACAGTCATTGCTTACCTGACCCACAGAATAATTACCAGTCAGGTCAGAACAGTTCATCCAACCCAGGTGATTTCTCAGCCGTATGAAATCGACCAAGGTTAAACAGGTTATTTCCTCTAGTTGATTCTGCAAACAAACTGTTTTAAAAACCAATCCTCCATCTTGTTAAGAAAGTTGCTAGACTCAAGATTTCCTCTCAAATTACTCCAATCAATTTGTCTAAAATTAAAATCTCCCATTAATATATTTTCGTATCAAATGCCTCAGTAATTTTGTCCCATAGAAGTTTAGTGCGTCTCTGTCAAAGTTAGGAAGCCTGTAAATTACACCCAAGATTAGTATTTGATGCCTTTCGAGAAACTGTAGCCAGATTCAGTGTCCGTCGCTTCCACTTTTATATCATGTCTAACACAACACTTACAATAGTTATCTCTGACAAACATCACCACTCCAACACCCTTCCTGTTGACCCTCTGTAAGGTTGAACCAGGTCTCTGTTATAGCAATAATATCTGTTTCCTGCACATGCAATTAATCTTGGCTGACAAATATTATTTTTTTCATTCCAACTATTAGTATATTAAACCTTAAAGGGATTAATCTCTTGCTGCCTCTACTGTCTCTGTCTGTTGACCAGTTCCATTGCATTTATTAGTATCTTTATGATGAACAATGTTTTTTGAACATATCCCTGAGGTAACCTGACAATTTTTTGCTGCTTTCATCCCTCGAGATGTACTCTATTTGCTTGCCACACACCCATTCCCATATCTGTTTAAAGTCCTAAACAACTCAGGACCGGCCTCCTCGACAGAGTTGGCTAACGCTTCCACTCCTGCCCCAGAGAGATGTAACCATCCCTTGCATACATATCACGTTCCCCATAGAAATTGTAGGAGTTGTCAATGAGTGGAATTGCAAGTTTTTGGCACCGACCTTTTTTAACAAAAGTTAGTGGTACCTTTATCCTCACTGTCCTTTGAAGTACATCTGTCCTGGAGAACAGAGAATCGATTTAATACCTTCAATTCTTCTCTTTTAATCTTCCTCACTTTGATGTTTCTTACTTTACTGGAAACTTCTTGCCACCTTATAACGGCTGGCAATCTGCTCCTCACTGCTGGTAAGTGTTCCCTTCACTAACACCAATCATCTCACATTCATTGCTATACTTATTCGGGCGAATTTTCAGTTTCTTATTTTCCTGCTTGAGAAGCAGAACCTCCTCCTTCAACACCTTGAACTCCGAGTCTAAGACACTACAGAAGCAAGCCATGGTGCTCTGTAATACTCCACACTATTTCCCAACACAGCTTAAGACAGGTACGACCTCTTGTGACCACTGACCACAGAGAACTGACCACTAACTTCCTCTTAGGAAGTTCTCCCTCTCTTCACTAAAGTTCTATTTCACACAGTTTCTGATGTTGTCTATATTTTAGTGTTCATTAGAAAATATCTTAAAACACTGAAGATAAATCACAAGAAAGAAAGTAAATACAGTTGTGAAAATATATAAAATTAAATAAGATTGTTAGAAGTACATGGTTGATGGTGAATACTACAATAAAAAAAGTATATAACCTTCCATTTTTACCAGGTTTGAGAAGATCGCTGAGGTGGTTCCACAGCTGGATGTCGAGGGCAAATATAAGAGGATCCTGGCACGATTCCATCAAGAGCTGGAGAAGGTGTCCCGCATTTATTCCCGCCAGTGCGAAAACCCTCCTCAACTGCGAGGTCTGCCTCCTGTAGCTGGTAAGTCGTATACCCACTAACTCACTGAATACCATTTGTATAATTTGTGCTCCATAGATGTTGTATATTAGTTTACAGATCCACAACTTACAAAATGAATTGCTTTTATGGTGTTTCGATTTACAAATAAGTTGCGTTCGCGGTGTTTTAACTTACAATCGAAGTTGCTTGTATGTATAGTAAACAATAATATAAAGGATTATTATATTTTACACTCGCAAATATTAATTACTTCTTTGACTTTTTCTTCGTCTTATGTTAAAAAATAACACAAAAATGTACACTGTATATTGCACAGAAGGGACATTTCTAAGTTTAAGAATCTCCACCTATTTTGGTGATGAAGTTAAATATAAAATTGTAGCACTTGTATTGAGGAATTCTGAGAAATACATACATTAACTTCAATAGGAAAGATCCAATGGGCGCGGAGCTTGTTCCTGCACCTCGAGGAGCCCATGATGTTCTTCAAGGATCATCCTGTTCTGCTGAAGATGCCTGAAGGCAAGGAGGCTGTGAGGAAGTACAACCGTATAGGGAAGACGCTCGTGCAGTACGAGCTGGCTTACTACGACGCCTGGAGGAAACAGAGTGTGAGTCTTGTCTCGTTATTTGTCCTTCAACGATATTTGTCCTATCAACACAACGTTTGAAGCCCGTCAGAAAAAGGATTCTCCAGTAATTGCTCCGAATCCAACGATTCAAAGTCTGAAATAACACACTGAGTCTGTCTGGGTAGAATTTTCAGAGGGGCGCGAAAAATTGATTTGAGGCTTAATATACCGTCCCCCAAACTTGGATAGGGACCAAAAAAGACATCTGTGGGAGGAAACTGTTATAATTCTAGGGGACTTTAACTTTAGACAGATTAATTGGAATTCCTTGACTGGGAATTTAGAGTCTAACGACTTCTTAGAGGTAACTCAGGATTATTTTTTAAAGCAGTTTCTTACAGAACCTACAAGGGAAAATGACCTGCTTGACTTGGTTCTGGCAAACAAGAAAACCCATGTTAATAACTTAGAAATTACAGAGGAACTTGCTGCAAGCGACCATGATAGTATGGATAGTATGAATAACTCAGTTACAGTCCCAGATTTTCGCTTAGCAAATTACAATGGGCTTAGAGAACACCTATCATCTGTGAACTGGGGTAACGAAGAGAGCTATCAATATGACAGTTTTCTAAACACTATACATGCTGCCCAAAGAACATTTATTCCGTATAAAGAAATTAGATCGAATAGAAATGACCCGAGATAGATGAATAATAGGCTCAAACATCTTTTTAGACAGAAGGAATTTATAGGCGCATCAAGGGAGGTGAGGGTCATTTTATGAATCAATATATTCACATTAAGAGGGAGGTTAAAAAGGGAATAAGAAAAGCTAAACGGGACTATGAAATTAAAGTTGCTAGGGATATGCCAACTAATCCAAAAGTTTTCCCAGGTTTATAGAACAAAAGTTAGAGGAAATTTAGGTCCCCTTAAAAATAACTCTGGGAATCTTACTGACAAGGAGAATGAAATGTGCTCAATTTTTAATAATTATTTTCTCTCGGTTTTCACACAGGAAGATTCTAATATTATCTGAAGAAGAAGATAAATTATGTAATATCACAGTCACTAGAGATATGGTAATCAAACAAGTAGACCGACTAAAACAAAATAAATCCCCTGGCCTTGATGAACTTTTTTCAAGGGTTCTAAAGGAGTGCAAAATGGAACTGTGTGAACCATTAACTAACATTTTTAATATATCTCTTCTCACTTGTGTAGTGTCTGATATGTGGAAGATGGCCAATGTAATTCCTATTTTTAAATCAGGGGACACGTCGTTACCGTCAAATTACCGGCCAGTAAACCTGACCTCAATTGTATGCAAATTACTAGAGTCAATTATAGCTGATATTATAAGAAGTCATCTTGATAAGAATAATTTGATTAATGACACTCAGCATGGATTCACGAGGGGCCGTTCCTGCCTAACTAATTTACTAACTTTCTTCAGTAAAGCTTGTGAGGCTGTTGATCACGATAAAGAATTTGATATTGTTTATTTGGATTTTAGTAAGGCCTTTGATAGAGTACCACATTAAGAAAAGGTAGATTAAGACATATTTAACATGATATAAGGGAACCAAATTTTTTACTATTTTATACATAAAATTGGCAGGTAGGGACCTGCATAATTGAATTTCACTCTTCGACGTCGTCGAATATAAAGGCGCTTTTAGTGAATGTTTGAAGCTATGCCATAGAGGGCATTAGAAGATACTGGAGCCATTCTTCGATGCTAAAAATTGATCCAATAACTTTGGCCACAGGGCACCTACACATGGCCTAGTTACTGTACACCGGTGTTGAAAATTTGAAGCCGATCGGACGACGTCTTCTCGTGATATGAACATCATTAAAACGATAAATGGAGGGAGAGGGGATAAAAAAAAATTCTGGCATCGACATAAAGTTTTCTCTGGGGATTCCTTATAAAGATGCCTAGGTGTTGCAAATGTATCTCAATCATCATACTTGCACCTCTTACAGATGAGCGAAATCCAGAAGTCTCTCCGGTGTACGCTAGTTGTGAGACGACCTGACACAGAGGAGCTCTATGTCAACTGGGACCCCAGGATCTCTACCCTTCTTCACGAGGCTACCAAGATCCAGCAACTGGGTTTTGATGTGCCCTACATGACTCAGCTCCTCCTCAACAGAGCACCTCTTCTCCTCAAGAAACGAGACATGGTTAAGGTGAGAAAATTTGTTTTGTGTCAAATATTGCAGAGGCGGCTGTCAGGTTAATGTTGGAGGAGCTTAAGTGTGGTCTTCTGGGTGGAAGAGACGGCTAGAGGACTTGTACTGAAGCATTGCTATTATTAATATTCTTATGTTATTCTTGCTCTTCTTGTTGTTGTTATAATTGTCGTTCTTCTTTTTTTTTTTGTTATTATTATTTGGAGGATTTGGGGGTTGATGGAATTTTGGGAGAACTTCAGCTCCCCTTTATTCTCCAATGGCGCCTCCCCTGGGAGTGCATGTATTGTTATGGGTGTGTAAGGGTCCGTGTACTGTCCCAGGGTGAATAACCCGTGTTTTCCCAAAGAGCTTAATGTTTTTTTGTTTCAATATCAAGTATTACGAACAAAGTTTTACTATAGTGGCCTGCACACCTGGCTGTAGCATGATAACCACGGTAGGAACGAGCAAAAAAGGCAGCAGAGTAAATATTTAATATTTCCTTCGCCTAACAGCAAGCATGTATGTACAATATATACAGTGGATATATACACTAAGGTAAGCAAGAGACATGGTGAGCATACCAATGAACTCCAGGAGGATTTAGACAAATTAGTATATTGGTCTGAAAAGCGGCAGATGAAGTTCAATGTGGACAAGTGTAAGGTACTAGTCCTTGGTAATGAAAATAACCCTCGAAGTTATAAACTAGGTGAAGTAGAGCTTGATCATACAGAATGTGAAAAAGACTTGGGAGTCATGGTAAGCAGAAATCTAAAGCCAAGACAACAGTGCCTAAGTGTGCGCATTAAAGCTAACAGATTACTAGGTTTAATTCAAGAAGTATAAGTAGCAGAAGTCCAAGAGTTATTTTACAGCTCTATACATCACTAGTGAGGATTGAGACACTTATGCAACATATGGGAATCTTTATTAAGAAAACGTTTCGCCATACAATGGCTTCTTCAGTCCAATACAAAGCAGAGAGGGGTAAGGGGAGGAGGAGTTTGAGGTAATCAGTCCCTCGGCCTGGAAAAGATGTGTTCAGTCCATCAATTTTGTAGAAAGTACAGCACATGGCCGGAGAGGTGGCTTATATACTGTAGAGTAGACAGGTGAGTGGAAGCAGGAGGAGGCGAGATCACAGTGGAACCATCCACTAGTGTAAGTAGGTCTTCGTCCAAAGGTTGGACAAGTGTTGAAGAATTCCTTGTATCAAGTTCTCATTATGTTGCAGTGTCTGACAGATGTGATAAATGGTTTTAAAACCGACAAGTTGAAGATTGAGACACTTACGCTGAGGGACTGATTACCTCAAACTCCTCCTCTCCTTACCCCTCTCTGCTTTGTATTGGACTGAAGAAGCCACTGTGTGGCGAAACGTTTCCTTAATAAAGATTCCCATATGTTGCATAAGTGTCTCAATCTTCAACTTGTCGGGTTTCAAACCCATTTATCACATCACTAGTGAAGCCTCACTTAGATTATGCAGCTCAGTTTTGGTCTCCTTACTACAGGATGGATATAGACTCACTGGAGAACATACAGAGAAGAATGACTAGAATGATTTACTGTATAAGGAATCTCCCGTATGAAGATAGACTTAGAGCTTTGAATCTCCACTCTCTGGAGAGACGTAGAATGAGGGGAGATATCATCGAGGTGTATAAGTGGATGATGGGCATAAACATGACATTAATAAAATACTGAGGGTGTCGAATCAGGTAAGAACCAGAAATAACGGATTTAAGTTGGATAAATTTAGATTAAAAAGGACATAGGCAAGTACTGGTTTTCAAACAGAGTTGTGGATGCGTGGAACAATCTTCCGTGTAGGGTGATAGAGGCTAGGACCTTGGGTGGCTTTAAAAAGAGATTGGACAAATATATGAGTGGGAGGGGCTGGGTGTGATTGGTATCGTGGGTACGGGACTAAATTCTTGGGTAGCGGTGGTTTTGATAAGGACCTGCCTTGTATGGGCCAGTAGGCCTTCTGTACTGTTCCTCCATTCTTATGTTATGTTCAGAGTGTGAAGTAAGTGTGTCAATGATGGTTCATGAGTGTACCACAACGCTTCACAACCATTGCGGGATTCCTTGTCATTGGCTGGTTGAACCATGGTACTAGCATAACGATGGGGCCACTACTCGTTATACCCTTATGGGTAAGATAAAGATAAGATAAGATTTCTTCGGATTTTTAACCCCGGAGGGTTAGCCACCCAGGATAACCCAAGAAAGTCAGTGCGTCATCGAGGACTGTCTGTCTTATTTCCATTGGGGTCCTTAATCTTGTCCCCCAGGATGCGACCAACACCAGTCGACTAACAACCCAGGTACCTATTTGCTGCTAGGTGAACATGACAACAGGTGTAAGGAAACACGTCGAAATGTTTCCACCCGCCGGGAATCGAACCCGGGCCCTCCGTGTGTGAAGCGAGAGCTCTAGCCACCAGACCACCGGGCCACCGGGTGTGTGACATACTGAATGAAATGTAATGTACTCTTAGAATTAAATTATTTTAATATAACAATAAAATTTATATCAGTAAGTTAATAATTATTATCAGTTAATAATTATGATCATCTGTTGGCACACATTTTTCTGTTTTCAACATTCTGCATGAGGAAAACCAGTATGATTATGTACATAATTATAATTATGCTTTGTGCTACGAGTGTTTGTAACCTTTTCGTTTTCAGCACCTGCTGAACGAGCATGGGCGAGTGTTGGGGAAAGTGGGGAAGAACCTGGCACCGCTGCTGGTGCCCCATGTTACCAGGCTGAAGGAAGCACTGGACCCGCTTCTCACCACACTCACATGGTCCTCTATACAGGCCCATAGCTTCTTCGAACAAGGTTTCCAGGCTGTGAGGACCTTTGAGGTGCTCATTGATAGGTGAGAGAGCATTTAGTGTTCATATCATACACAGTGTATGTAAGCAAATATAAATGGGAATATGCTAACACTTACATATTTACACACACACACACACACACACACACACACACACACACACACACACACACACACACACACACAGGCCTAATGTCTAATCGACATGTGCCTAGGACAAAATGGTAACTAACTAACACACACACACACACACAAATGGCAACCAGCACGTATTCAGGGAAGGCAAATCCTGTGTCACAAACCTCCTGGAGTTTTATGACAAGGTAACAGAGGTAAGACACGAGAGAGTATGACAACGTAACAGAGGTAAGACACGAGAGAGAAGGATAGGTTGACTGCATTTTCTTGGACTGCAAGAAGGCCTTCGATACAGTTCCTCACAAGAGATTAGTGCAGAAGCTAGAGGATCAGGCACGTATAACAGGAAGGGCACAGCAATGGATCAGAGAATACCTGACAGGGAGGCAACAACGAGTAATGGTACGTGACGAGGTATCACAATGGGCATCTGTGACGAGCGGGGTCCCACAGGGGTCAGTCCTAGGGCCAGTGCTATTTTGGGTATATGTGAATGACATGATGGAAGGGATAGACTCAGAAGTGTCCCTGTTCGCAGATGATGTGAAGTTAATGAGGAGAATTAAATCAGTCGAGGATCAGGCAGGACTACAAAGAGACCTGCACAGGCTGGACACGTGGTCCAGCAACTGGCTACTCGAATTTAACCCCGCTAAAGGCAAAGTCATGAAGATCGGGGAAGGGCAAAGAAGGCCGCAGACAGAGTATAGACTAGGTGGCCAAAGACTGCAAACCTCACTCAAAGAGAAAGATCTTGGAGTGAGTATAACACCGAGCACGTCTCCGGAAGCACACATCAACCAGATAACTGGTGCAGCATATGGGCGCCTGGCAAACCTGAGAACAGCGTTTCGATACCTCAGTAAGGAATCGTTCAAGACACTGTACACCATGTACGTCAGGCCCATACTGGAGTATGCAGCACCAGATAGGAACCCACACCTGGTCAAGCACGTCAAGAAATTAAAGAAAATGCAAAGGTTTGCAACAAGGCTAGTTCCAGAGCTAAGGGAAATGTCCTACAAAGAAAGGTTAAGGAAAATCGGCCTGACGACACTGGAGGACTGGAGGGTTAGGGAGACATCATAACAACATACAAAATACTGACGGGAATAGATAAGTTGGACAGAGACAGGATGTTCCAGAGATGGGACACAGAAACAAGGGGTCACAATTGGAAGTTGAAGACTCAGATGAGTCAAAGGGATGATAGGAAGTATTTCTTCAGTAATAGAGTTGTCAGGAAGTGGAATAGTCTAGCAAGTGATGTAGTGGAGGCAGGAACCATACATAGCCTTAAGACGAGGTATGATAAAGCTCATGAAGCAGGGAGAGAGGACCTTGTAGCGGTCAGTGAAGAGGCGGGGCCAGGAGCTAAGTCTCGACCCCTGCAACCACAATTAGGTGAGTACAATTAGGTGAATACAATTAGGAGAGTACACACACACACACACACACACACACACAGGGTCAGAGGAGACATGATAACGACATACAAAATACTGCGGGGAATTGACATGGTAGATAGTGACAGGTTGTTTCAGAGAGGGAACACAGAAACAAGGGGACACAACTGGAAGCTGAAGACTCAGATGAGTCAAAGGGATGTCAGGAAACATTTCTTCAGCCACAGAGTAGTCAGGAAGTGGAATGGACTAGAGAAAGATATAGTGGAGGCAGGAACCATACATAGTTTTAAGACAAGGTATGATAAAGCTCATGGAGCAGGGAGAGCATAGACCCAGTAGCAGACAGCGAAGAGGCGGGGCCAGGAGCTGAGTCTCGACCCCTGCAACCACAATTAGGTGAGTACAATTAGGTGAGTACACACATTGAGCAGGAAGAGTGATCTAGTAGCGACCAGCGAAGAGGCGGGGCCAGGAGCTGTGACTTGACCCCTCACGATGTCACCCTATGACATCACCTCACGACGTCATGCCAACATCAGTCCATGATGTCACACCGACAGCTTTGATTTGCAATTTCATTGCGAGCAATTTAATGTGTTTCAGAACGACTGAGAGTAGAAATATTGAAAGTGTTCAGTGCCGTAATGTCACATGTTAATTTCTCTCAGTGTTCCATTACCACGTGTTCGTAAATGCCTTAGTGTCGATTTTTGCACAGAATAGCATCAATTGTTACTGCAAGCCATGTTTTAATAATGTTACCACATATTCAATGCAAGTATGCAAGTTTCCCGTGTGTTTCAGTGAGGTGGTCTGAGCCCAGATCAATGTAGCATACCCCCTCTGTGTTATAAGAACATAAGAAAGAAGGAACATTGCCGCAGGCCTACTGGCCAATGCGAGACAGGTCCAATTCACCCACCGGCTTAAGCCAATGCCTTAAGGTAGTCAGATCAGGTCACATTCACTTAAGGAAGGAGCACAAGCTAGTCAGGTCCAACTCACACCAACCCACACCCACTCATGTATTTATCTAACCTATTTTTAAAACTACTCAACGTCTTAGCTTCTATGACGGTACTTGGGAGTTTGTTCCACTCATCTACAACTCTATTACCAAACCAGTGCTTTCCTATATCCTTCCTGAATCTGAATTTTTCCAACTTAAATCCATTGCTGCGTGTCCTGTCTATTCTAGATATTTTTAGCACGCTATTTACATCTCCTTTATTTATTCCTGTTTTCCATTTATATACCTCAATCATATCCTCCCCTAATTCTACGCCTTTCTAGAGAGTGCAGATTCAGGGCCCTCAGTCTATCCTCATAGGAAAGATTTCTGATACATGGGATCAACTTTGTCATCCTCCTTTGTACGTTTTCCAGTGCATTTATATCCATTCTGTAATACGGTGACCAAAACTGTGCAGCATAATCTAGATGAGGCCTAACCAAGGATATATAGAGTTGAAGAACAACCTGAGGACTTCTATTATTTATACTTCTTGATATGAAGCCAAGGATTCTGTTAGCTTTATTGCAAACACTTATGCACTGTTGTCTTGGTTTCAGATTCCTGCTAACCTGAACTCCTAAATCCTTTTCGCAATCTGTAATATTAAAATCTACATTATTCAGTTTATATGTGGCATGGTTATTTTCCTGTCCAACATTTAAAACTTTGCATTTGTCCACATTAAACTGCATCTGCCACTTCTCCGACCACTGCATCAGTCTATTCAAATCATCCTGGAGTGCTCTAATGTCCTCATTAGAATGAATTGGACGGCTTATTTTGGTGTCATCAGCAAATTTGCTTATATCGCTATTTATTCCCTCATCACTGACCCCTGTGGAACACCGCTTGTGTTGTCCCCCCATTTTGATTTCTCACCATTTATGCAAACTCTCTGCCGCCTATTTGTCAACCATGCCTCTACCCAGGAAATTTTTTTCCTCCTATTCCGTGTGCCTTAAGTTTCCTCAATAGCCTCTGATGTGGAACTTTATCAAAAGCCTTACTGAAGTCCATATACACAATCTCATATCAAATTCGTAAGACAGGAACGCCCCTTTGTAAAACCGTGCTGAGATTCATTAATCAATTTATGCCTTTCAAGATGGCTACTAATTGCCTCGGCAATTATTGATTTCATAAATTTTCCCACTATGGAGGTAAGGCTTACATTTGCCATTTTCCACTTGTCTGGCACTATGCCAGTTTATAGTGATCTATTGAAAAGATTAACCATTGTAACACTCAAATGTTATAGGTAACCCCATTGTGACCATTTACCGACTGACTCTAGTCAGTCCTGACGTCAGATACATGACGTCTGACTACCTTGCATAGAGAGTAATTATGCTCGTCACTCTCGTTGACATCACATCAGAGTCGTCAATGGTACGGCTCACCCTCTCGCAGGAACCATAAAGCTGTGCTGCGCCGAGTTCCTGGCAGTGACTTTCCTGTGGCAGCACCAGTCGAGAGTCATCCTGAGTCGCACTGCCCCTGCGACAGTACCAATCGACAGTCCTGAGTCGGAAGGCCAGAAGTCTTGCCCAGATGTCAAGCTCCGACGACGCTTCACTCAAGGGCACCAGCAGGTTGTGCCCCAGGTTGAGTGAACCCTGCAGCGACTACCCCACGATGACTACTCTGTTTCATCAACCCAGACAAGACCGCACCCTGTTATGTAGCTCAGCCACAACAATATCTCCTAATGTGTTGCAGTATCTGCGAACCAGTCCAGACATAGGATGGCGTGTAGTGACGCCCAAAAAGGCTCACTGTGTAGATACATGATGTTTTTAGCACACCATTTGTTTTCTTCTCTCCCTGGTAGAAAGTTTTTTTTTGTCAATGTATATATGTTTTGCATTTCGTGTAGTGCTCTGTTCCTGTGTGAGACAGTTTTTTATTCAGTCACTTGACACTGTCAGGACGACCGTGGGTAGCTTGCCCTAGCATCAGGCTGCCCTTCATATTCTGCGCCATGCCATCTCTCAGCGGGCCTAGGCCTACCTTCAGTTCACCCCACAACTCCCTGGGTTGTTCTCACTTAGCAGACGGCTTACAGTCAACAGGTACCTTCTCTGTCCCTTGCCAGGCTGGGGCTTAGTTCCAGGCCAGCCTAGACACACTGCCCATACAAAGAACCCAATAAAGCTAAGGTTCGCTACCAGGAAAGATAGGCTGTTATCTTTTCATTATAGTTAGGACAAAAGAAACCCCAGATGGAGTACAGTCTCGGGGGAAAACGCTGCAAACCTCACATCCATATAATTTTTTTAAGTATTTGGTAGATTTGGACTTATTTTAATTTCCATAGAATTATTGCAACTGAATACTTTTTTTTTTAATTAAGCTCCTAAATAAGTAAAGGACCCCAATGGAAATAAGTTAAAGACCCCAATGGAAATGAGTCACTCTGTCTGACTTTTTTGGGTTATCCTGGGTTCTCTACACATATGCTGCTATGTATGATAATCTATGTAACTGTTTGTGTATACCTGAATAAACTTACTTACTTATATAGTACATTTGTATAACAGACTGCCAAATAGAATGGTGAACTATATTAATTTTCATGACTGAATGCAATCATATCTATATAATAAAACTACGACAGCATCATTCAGTACAAAATACGTTACATGATGTGTGTCTTTGGGTCAGAGTGAATGACATCTTCCACCACCGGATGGAAGGTGTGTTAGCGGCAATGACCAATGTGAGACTCTACGTACTGCCAGACACCGCCCCTTGGACACTCGATCTCTTCATCCACAACACCTGCATCACCTGCTGTAAGGCTGCACAGGTGAGGCTTCATGTCTCTTTTTTTACCATAATTATTAGCCTTCAAGATCCTTGAAGTGAACATCTAATGAAAGTTAATTATTATATTTCCTACTTATACCATAACCCTCCTCAACAACAAATGTATTTAACTTCCCTCACTTCCATGGTTATCCAACTACGTCAATTGCTGTTTCCCCTCACTGTCCTTTTTCTACCAGGAGCTTAATAGCAGGAGTCGTGTGGTGGAGGATGCTGTGCTGGAGCTTATTGAACTGGTGTTAGTAGGGGTGGAAGGTGGAACACCAGGGGCTGACAACACCAGCTTCCTCATAGCAGAAGACCTAGACGATGGAGGAGACCTTGACGACTCTCGCTCAGGTCAGTAATTTCTTCCTATAAACATCACCAAAATTCATTCATTCCTTCTGTTTCTTGTTCTCTTTTTTTTCTTTCATTTTTTCTCATTCTCATTCGTTCCAGGTCCTTCTCTCTCTCTCTCTCTCTCTTTCTTGTTCTTATTTTCTCCCCTTCCTCCCATCGTTCTGTCCCTAGATCTCTTCTTCATATTCTCGTTTCTCTTTCATTTCTCTAGTGTTTCTAATTTCTCTCTTTTGTTTTACTAGTGTCCCTCTTGCATTTCTTGTTTCTCTCTTTCGTTTCTACTAAATAATCATACAGTGTCGTTCCACAGTACTCTGTATTGTATACCATTTTGACATTCACCCTGTCAGACTCTGCAACACAATGGCATCTTGGTACAGAAAACTGGACAACTTTTTCAAGTGAGAATGTTTGAATCTGAGAGGGACGTGACCTCTCAGTGATTACATTCTTCCATCTACTACTCTGCACCTCTCCTTCCCACAGTATATAAGTCTCAATACTGTCGCTTGATCTTCACATTGTTTCAGAATATGGAACATAACTCTTCTCCAGGCTTAGGGACTGACCACCTCAATTCTACATCTGCAAGGGTGATGGACTGATTACATCGTCTTCACATCTCTACTGCTCCTGCCTACTTTCTGTACTCGACTGAAGAAGCCTACTGTGTAGGCGAAACGTTTCGGAATAAAGTTGCCTATGTCTTACCTACAAACATGGAAATAAATGGTATAAAATACCGACACAATGGAAAAATAAACACATAAGCAGTATAATGTGATCCTTTATTGACAACGTTTGCACGCAGTGGCTTTATCGAGTCACAGACAGATCTGTCTGTGACTCGATAAAGCACTGCGTGGGCGAAACGTTGTCAATAAAGGATCACATTATACTGCTTATGTGTTTATTTTTCCACCTACAAACCTGTCGGTATTGTATACCATTTTGAGATTCACTCTGTATCCCTAACTCAACCGTTGCCTACAGTGTCATCTGCTGGAGGGTCATCTCGACGCAGCCCAGTGCCTGTAGCAGAAGGACCATTTGCCACCACCCTGGAGCTGCCCACTAAACCCCTCACACCCCAAGAAAAGGCAGCCAAGAAGAAGAGGGAGATGCGAGAAAAGGTGAAACTGTTTGATTTCTAAGTAGGTGAAATGATTTACAGGTTGGTATGGACATCTGAGATTAGGACACAGGTTAGAGTAATGGAGTCTTAGTATGTCGGGATAAACTTCATGCACAAGTTTTATAATTAATATTTCCTTCACCTTCTTTCATAAGATTGTTTTACTTGTTGTATATTTATCTCCTCGAACATTTTATTATTAGCAGTATTTTCTGAGCTTACTTCACTCGCTCTCTGCCTAAAAATGCATTATGCATTTTACATCTTTGTTCTCACTTACATTCTACGAAACTCCCTCATTTCCCTCACTATCCCTCTTCTCTATTAGCTAGTTATTGTTGCAGGTGGAGGTGGCTGCACGAGACCTGCGACGTATATACCACCGTCGGGTGCTGGACGTCCTCATAAAGTCTGTCCGTGGAGCACTCGACAACATCCGCAAGCATACATCTGTGACCGCCCCTCGTGCTCAAGGTTATTGTCGTATTTGTTACTATGACTTATGTATGCGCATGTGTGTGTTCTTGTGTTAGTTTATTTTACCAGCTGGCAGGAAAACTACTTGGTTATATGATAGACCAATTTTCACATTCAGTATAGGATTATAAAACTGCATAATGTTTCCTTTAACTATTCATTTCCTCTACTGCAATTTGCTTTATAATTCATCCCAGGTGAAGTGAGTAGCAGGCGTGGTGGTGGCAACATTATTGGTGGCACTAGAAGCAGCACAGTGGAGGAGACTCAGGGAGTGGCATTGGTGGAGCTAAGTGCCTCACTGGTGTCCCCTGGTGTGCAAGTGACCCCCAGCCTGGATGAGGTGCAGGAAGCCATCAACAAAGTGTCAAAGATTATCCTCTCTACGGCTAGGGGTGTTTCCCAGTGGATCAGATGCCGCAAAGAGGACGTGAGTGTTCCTGGCTAATGGTATGAACTATCGCAGTTTTAATGCTGTATCAATTTCTAAAATATTATTATTACACCATTCTTCACACCAAAAAAATTAACATTAATTTACTGTAGGTATCTTTATTAGCTATATCTTTTGAGCAGACAGGAGAACCTTTGAGAAAATGTGAAGACCCGTCCGGCAACCGGAGATCGTGGAAGGCACGGGAGGAGGTGCTGGAGGTACCAGCCATGACCAAGAACTACTACACTCATGTATATGAGAGCAAAGATGTCTCCAAAGTCATGAGTCATATGACAAACTCCTTCCAGTCAACCAAAAATGTAAGTAATGAACTGCATTCCAGTTCTCTCCGATCAGCCAAAAGCTTTAATTACACCTACTTAATATTCCAGTCCACCCTGAAGAGGATAAGTAACTATTACAGCTGACTAAAAACTAATATTTGATGGTGAAATACTTATCTTATAACTTGGACTGTGCTAGAGATGTCATTCTTATCTCATGTGATCTTAATAAAAGGTTCCCAGTTCAGTAAGTTACAGTGGACCTCCGTTTCTCGGCCAGTGCGGAAATTGCATTTTTTTTTTCCGGCGAATTTTTTCCCCGGATTTCGTGCATCCGCTCGGAAATCATTGGTATCAGATGTGTCCACCCGCTGGGACACCGCTTCCTCAGTGTATCACACTCAGTCTGTGTCTCTCTCTCGTTGAGTTAGGAATACCCCTCGCATTCATCCATTGTTTTTGTGCTTGTTTATTGTTTTTGTGCTTGTTTATTGTTTATTGACTGTGAAATAAGCCAGCACAGGGCCAAAGAAACAAGATAGAATTCATGAAAGAACTTATAGCAAAATATGAAAGTGGGGAAGTCCATGGGGTTGGATATGAGTGGCGAGGATGTGGAAGAGTTGGTGGAGGAGCACAAAGAAGAGCTAACCACTGAAGAGCTGCAACAACTTCAGCTGGAACAGCAGCAGACCGCAGCTGAGGATGTTGCTTCAGAGGAGGAAGAAGAGAGGGGGAGAATGTGCCTTCTTCAGTGATTAAGGACATGTGTGCAAAGTGGAGTGAGCTGCAAAGTTTTGCGGAGAATTATCACCCTAACAAAACTGTTGCAAGCCGTGTCTGCAACATGTTCAGTGACAATGTCTTGTCCCATTTTAGGCAAATCTTACAGAGACGCCAGAAACAGATTTTTGTGCAACAGGGGTACAGTGACTCTCAAGATGGTCCTAGTGGCAGTAAAAGACAAAGAAGGGAAGTAACCCCAGAGAGGGCTTTTATACCTACAGTCCTTATGGAGGGGGATTTCCCTTCCAAACAATAAACTCTCCTCCCTCTCCCCTCCTCACCTTCTTCCATATGCCAACAAGAGTCATCAATAAAGGTATGTAATGTTCATTTATCATTAAAATTAGTGCTTTATATTTATTTCTCATTGTTTTCTGTATGTAAAACTAGTTATTCTCTATAAAATGTATTTTTTTTTTAAATATTTTTGGGTGTCTGCAACGGATTAATTGGATTTACATTATTTCTTATGGGAAATATTACTTCGGTTTTCGGTCATTTCAGATTTCGGCCAACCTTCTGGAACGGATTAATTATGAAAACCGGGGGTCTACTGCATTTTGTTTTATCTAAATATTAATACACAAATATTTATGGAAACCATTTCATGATAGCGATATATGTAAACTTTACTTATAACTTTATTTGGGTGTACTTTTGTCATGCATTTCCTTGAGATGAAAGATCTTAGGCTAAACTTCTCTCACGAAGGTTCTTTGTGCCTTCTATCATCATCTGTGTTAACTGAAGATATTTGTGAATGAAACGTTAAAAGTAAATATATTATTGTGTTATAGGTTCGTGAGCATCTCGCCAGCTTTCATATTAATAATTCAAAAAGTATAATATATTATTGAAATATAAATGAGTAAACTGTGGATTGAAATATTAAATTCCAATAATTCAGGTTATGAGTATATGTAATAGAGGTCTTACTTGATACTACTTAAACACCGTTGTCACTGTGACACTGCAGACCTTTGCATCAGACTCGAGGCTCAGAGGTAAAAAAAACGTTTGTGTTATATAAGAGTGAAAACATTGAGAAGGACTTACAATTAACCTGAAGAACGTTTCAGTCCATCCCGGGACATTTTCTATCTCCAATTCTTGGAAAATTGTTTGAAAATGGTCCCGGTTTGATCAGTACGTCATCAATGGTCTTCTCTACAAATTACAATATATTTGTGCAGTGTTC
Source organism: Cherax destructor (assembly GCA_009830355.1). Classification (NCBI taxonomy): domain Eukaryota; kingdom Metazoa; phylum Arthropoda; class Malacostraca; order Decapoda; family Parastacidae; genus Cherax; species Cherax destructor. Next base: position 110,500 of record WNWK01004498.1, on the reverse strand, counting down.
ATAGAGAAAGATAGTGTTCGTAAAATATTAACTGGCATTACCCCATTACAGGAGCTGTACAACACTTTCAGCACGTGGGAAAAGTACCACCATCTGTGGCGTGTGGACAAGGAGATGGCAATCAGAGAGTTCATTACCAGCTGCCCGTCACTCCAGGACTACGACAAGACCCTCAAGAGCTATGTTGACCTGGATAAGCAGATCAAGGATGAGCCCAGAAGCTACCGGGTGGGAGCACTGGCAGTCAACACAGGTGAGGCGACATTTTAGCCTCTTTCAACCTATTAACAACTGATATACTAAACAATTTTTCACAAACCTTCGACCTAGTGATCTTCTAACTGGAGGCAATCCTTGATAATTCTAAGTTTCTAAGTTAAAACATTCAGGTATAATTTAAAATTTTCAATTTAAATTTAAAATTCCTGCTTTTCCGCACATCAATTGGTCCTCTTCATTTTGAAATATCACTTCCATTCATTGGGTATGAATCTCCTTGCCATTTACTGTGATTATTTAAAAAAAAATAATATCTGCATAATGATTGCAATGGTGGACTGTCTGCCTCACGCAGACAATCTGAAGAAAGCCCTGACAGTGGAGGCGACGCTATGGGTCAACAAGTATGGGGAGGCCCTGAAGAGCACCTACATGAAGGAGATGGAGCGACTGTTCGCCCAGTTAACTGAACTCTCCCGCCGTCTAGAGCGACCTCTCAAGGACCTCGACGACATCAAGGGAGCAATTGACATTCTTCGCAAGACCCGTGACCTCGAACTAGATATGGACGATGCGATTGACCCAATAGAGGTTTGAAACTGACTCTTGTTGTTGCTCTCACAATAAGGTCAAACAAGCCTTCAAATTTTCTAATGTTCATATAGTACAATATTCTGATATTAACTTCATTTAATAAGCAAATTAAAATGCACCTATACCCATAGCTGTGACTACTGTCGTCATGGAGATCAGGTTGGCGTTGACCTCATAACTCTGTGTATCAATACACATATGTGATTCAACAATGACAAATTTTAGAGCAAATATAAACTGATATTAGAGTAACTCTACCAAGTGATCATTTACGAGTATGTAAATCATATACTTATATATCACTAGTGTTTGTGATACCATTGTAGCATCTGATTAACTGTACTGGCATTACATAGTGTTTGTTCTAGTTTTATTGTCTCCAAAATAATCAAGAGCTTTTAAAAAACTTTCAGTTCTATATTTAATAATAATAATAATAATAATAATAATAATAATAATAATAATAATAATAATAATAATAATTATTATTATTATTATTATTATTATTATTATTATTATTATTATTATTATTATAGTAGTAGTAGTAGTAGTAGTAGTAGTAGTAGTAGTAGTAGTAGTAGTAGCATTTTTAATGCTTTATTATTTTTTTATCTCAACGGCCGTCTTCCACAGAGGCAAGATGACCAAAAAAAGGAAACGCATTCACCATTATTCACTCATTCCATGTTTTGCTAGAAATGGGATCATATGAGAGTCAGTTTACCCCAGGACTGCATCATCCCCACCCATCATTGACAGTGCTAGCTGATCCGTGTCCGTGAATCCTTTTCATAAATGTTACTTTGTTCACACTCCAGCAGAACAACAAGTAAAAAAACAAATTCTCTCCACTCACTTAGATTGAATTTGCTTACACAAACCTGTAGGATGATCAAGTACCTAGCACTTAAAACCTCCTTTACTCTCTCCTTCCAACTCTTCCTGGGATGATCTCCTAGATTATTATTATTATTATTATTTTATTATTATTGTGGTGATGATAATGGTTAATTACTATTATCATTCTTCTATAGACTTTAATATAGTAATGAATATTTCCTCCTGAGGAATCGTTCGGGCTGTTGGTGAAATACGAGCTGGGGCTGACACAAGAGGAAGCTGAGAGGGTAGACAACCTGCGGTTCACCTGGCAGAAAGTCTTGGCTCAGGCCGTCGAGGTGCAGAATCTGTTGTCTCGTGTGCAGCCCTACTTCAGGTATGCCTTGGCACAAACCATTGAGTCCTGTCCTGGTTAGATATTTTTTACCACGTTATTTATATCCCCTTTATTTATTCCTGTCTTCCATTTATTCACCTCAGTTATATCCTCCCTAATTCTACTCCTTTCCAGTGAGCGCAGATTCAATGCCCTAAGTCTATTCTTGCAAGAAAGATTTCTGATACATAGGATCAACTTTGTCATCCTTCTCTGTGGGCTTTCCAGCTCAGTTATGTCCATTCTATAATACGGTGACCAGAAGTGCGCAGCATAATCTAAATGAGCTCATAACAACGATATAAAATTGAAGAATAACATAAGAACTTCTATTATTTATGTCTAGATATGAAGCCAAGATTTTTATTTGCTTTATTGTGAACTCTTATGCACTGTTGTACTGGCTTTAGATTACTGCTAACCAGAACTCCTAAACAATCACATTTGATTTGCATTATTCAGTTTATAAGTGCCACGGTTATTCTCTTTCCTCAAGCTTAAAACTTTACATTTGTCTTCGTTAGACTGCATATGCCACTTCTCCGCTAATTGAAACAACTTATCCAGATCTTCTTGTAGCACTCTAGTGTCCTCATCAGAATTAGAGAGTAACTGCTCCTTTAACACAGTTAAGGTACGAACAGATGTCTTCCTCGAGGGGCCAGGCCGAGGATTGGCAGACGGTAACTCGACACCGCCACCAGCCTTGAAACGCTGCACCCAGTTCCTCACTGAACGCTCACACACACCTACATTCTCCACTATTTTGTCTGGTGCCCAGCTTTGTGAAGCCCTATGATGTGAGCTATAGTTTCAGGTGATAAAGACTTCCTTTTAATAATAATCAAAGATGTATAGCCCCAAAACCAAAGGGAACACTGGACAAATGATGGGGCAGATGAGAGACAAAAGTGCAACACTTCCTCTCACCACGGCAGCAACGTTAGCAAAGAGAAGTCACTGTGAAGTGTGGCGGCAGGCCTTGATGTCATGCTAACGGCTTCTACCCAGCAGAATGCACTGACGAAAAAAGACCCCCCTGAATGGTAGGCCTTTGATTTTCATCACGGCATTGTGCCGGAGCGCTCACCCGGCATAATGCCATGACGAGCACTGTATGGTGACCCGTGGCCTGGTGGCAAAATCTCTCGCTTCACATGGTGAGGGTCCGGGTTCGATTCCTCGCAAAGGGCTGGAAACATCAGACGTGTTTCCTTACACAGATTGTCTGTGTTCACCCATCATTAAAATAGGTACTTGGGTGTTAGTCGACTGGTGTGGGTCGCATCCTGGGACAAAGCTGACTTAATTTGCCCGAAATTCTCTGCATAACAAGTGACTTTCTATATAGTAGTATGTCATTGATGTACATGTACCATGTACATGTACTTGTAGTAAATAAAGATATTATTATTATTACTATATTATTATGAGATGTTTTAATCTATAAACTATAATAAAAAAAAGAACTAAACCTACTAGGGTCATAGAGTGCAGCCTACCCAGAAGAACTGTTAAACACTATCAACTAAATACTTTCAGTAATTATAGACTAGCTAGTTAGGAGAGTTGTAAAGTGTTGTAAATGACCACCATCATGAAAATCTGTCTAGTATGCAGAAAGGATAACAGACGAAGTCATCCCTGGATTGCATGCAATCTCTGTGGTAAATTGTCCCACGGGTCATGCAAGAACTTTAAACCAGCGACCACTTTTGATGTAAAATCAGAGAAAGGTTTTTGGGTCTACCCAAACTAGACACATCTGTATGAGGAAATTACATCTATATTAAAAGAGAAGAACACCAATAAAATATCTTTCTTGAAAGACATGTCAGCCTGGTATGACAGCTGGGAAAATAAAATGGGTAGGAAGACAGTGCTCCAGAGGGTTCTAGTGTTGTGCTGGAGGACAACACACCAAATGGAGACAGTGGCCCTGGTGATGAAACAGTAAAGACAACGTTATTCAATTTAGTGTTACAAAATAGCGATACTGCTGGAGATGGAACGAAAGGGGATGATGCCTCAGGGAATATTGGTGACACATTACCAGTAAAAACTGGTGAAAGCACTGATGTCCATACAGGGGCGGTAGGTAGAGAGGAAACAGAAAAAAATGCACCAGCAGCGAACGCAGCCACAAAAAATCCTAGCAAACAAAATACCAATCTATGCAAATTCTATACCTTGGATATCTGCAGGCATGGTATATCTGGTAAAACAGGTGGGACATGCACCTTTGACCATCTCAAAAAATGCCGCACCCACATGACAACAGAAGGGTGCAACTCCCCTTCCTGTAATTTATTTCACCTCGAAATGTGTCACTCGTCACTCCATGAAAGAAAATGCTAAAATGTATACAGTCAGGCACATCATCTAAAGGGGACAAGAAGACTCAGACCAGCCAGACTATGAGGAGCAAAAGAGGTTTTTTAGTGCCTGGAGGAAAAAAAGACTGGCAGGAAATGACAGAAATCTTACACCAACTGAAAACACTTCTGAAGCAGAGGCACAGTCATTGGTCTTCACTCCAGAACAACAGATATTAAAGAAAGCAAATAAAAAAAAACTGAATTTCATCACTATAACGACATTTGTCTTTGCAAACATACAGGGTATAAAGCAGTGATCAAACAACAAAATTCCTTACATCAAGGGACTGCTCACAGAGTCAGATGCAATGTTTGCAGCTTTCACAGAGACCCACATAAAGGATCATCTTGACAACGAAATATGGATCCCAGGTTATAACCTATTCAGATGTGACAGACTAAACAGGCAACAAGAGGCTGTTGGCTTGTACGTCACAGAGTCGCTCATTTGCTCAGAACTATTAAACACCTCAAATGATGTAGTTGAAATTTTGGCAATAAAGACTGAAAACCAAAACCTTGTCATTGTGGTTGTATACAAACCTCCGGATGCAATTTCCCAGCAATTCCAAGAACTCCTGCCCCAAACATCTTGCTACTGGGAGATTTGAACTTCAGACACCTAAAATGAAGGTGTGTAGTAAATAATATTTTAGCAGAGATCACCCCAGGAGGCAGCTCAGATAAAAATTCACACACACACGAGCTGTTAAATATCTGCACCAAATTCACTTTAAACCAGCAAATATTAAAGATTACAAGACTAGAAAATACGCTGGACCTCATCTTCACCAACAACGACGATCTGATACGTAATATAACCGTATCAAAGATTGAGGTACAGACATGTATGCACAGGGCTCCTGACCTGCAAAATGTGATCAGTCATGAGGGTATTTTCACAAAATTCAACTTCAATAACAAAAACATACAATGGGAACAAGTTAACCATGTCCTAAACGAAACAAGCTGTGAAGATATCCTAAACAACATGGATCCGAACCTTTGCCTAGAGAAAAATAACTCTGTGGTTCTTGAGGTCTGCTGAAGGCACATCCCATTAAGAAAAAGAAATAGAAGATGTAAACTAGAAAGAAAGAGACACTCCCTATACAGATGAAGGCGAAGAATCCCAGAGCTACTGAGAGGAGCCAATATATCTGAAATACGTAGAGAGGCACTGGTCAGTGAAATAGCAAATATCGAACTTAAGCTGAAGGAATCTTAAAGGAAACAAGAATCTCAGGAAGAACTAAAACCCATAAAGAAAATTGAAAAAAAAAAAATACTTCTCTTATGCCAAATCTAAGGAAAAAACAACATCCAATTATTGGGCCAATGTTTAGGCGAAATGAGACATACACAGATGACAGCAAGGAAATGAGTGAGATACAAAAGTCCTAATACGACTCAGTGTTCAGCGAGCCGTTACCCAGAATAAGGGTCGACAATCTAAATAAATTCTTTATGAACAAGACCCAAAATTTTGTCATCTCAAAATTTTCTGATATTATCCTAACACCACAAGACATTGAAAAGCCAATAAATTACATGCCCATGCACTCTGCCCCAGGCCCAGACTCATGGAACTTTGTGTTCATCAAGAACTGCAAGAAACCCCTGTCACGTGCCTTCAGCATTCTATGGAGAGGAAGCATGGGCACAGGGGTCATCCACACTCACTAAAAACAATAGACACAACCCCACTCTACAATGGTGGCAGTAAAGCAATTGCAAAGAACTATAGACCAATAGCACTAACTTCCCATATAAAAATCTTTGAAAGGGTTCTAAGAAGCAATATCACCCACCATCAATTACATATCCCAGGGCAACATGGGTTTAGAGCAGGTCGCTCCTGCCTGTCGCAGCTACTGGACCACTATGACAAGGTCCTGGATGTTTTAGAGGATAAACAAAAGGAAGATGTAGTATACACAGACTTTGCAAAAGCCTTCGACAAGTGTAACCATGGTGTAATAGCGCACAAAATGCGTGATAAAGGAATAACAGGAAAAGTTGGTAGATGGATTATAACTTCCTAACAAATTGAACACAAAGAGTAATAGTAAACAGAGTAAAGTCTGAGGCAGCCACGGTGAAAAGCTCTGTTCCACAAGGCACAGTACTCGTTCCCATCTTATTCCTCATTCCTCATATCTGACATAGGCAAAGATGTAAGCCATAGCTCCATGTCTTGGTTTGCGGATGACACCCGAATTGCCATGACAGTGTCCTCAACCAAATCTTCAAATGGGCCACTCAGAACAATATGAAGTTCAATGAAGGGAAATTTCAACTACTCAAATACGGAAAATTTGAAGAAATTATAACTGTATCGGGGTATACAATAAATTCTAACCATACAATAGCAAGAAAAAGTAATGTGAAGGACCTTGGAGTGATAATGTCAGAGGATTTAGCCTTCAAAGACCACAACAATGTATCTACCACATCTGCTAGAAAAATGATAGGATGGATAATGAGAATCTTCAAAATTAGGGACGCCAAGCCCATGGTGATTCTCTTCAAATCGCTTGTTCTCTCTAGGCTGGAATACTGCTGTATACTAACTGCCCTCTTCAAGACAGGCGAAATTGCTGCCCTGGAGAGTGTACAAAGAACTTTCACGGCACTCATAAGTACGATAAGGTACCTAAATTACTGGAAACGGTTGTGGTACCTTGATTTGCATTCCCTGGAACGCAGGCGAGAGAGATACATGATAATATACACTTGGAAAATCCTAGAGGGATTAGTACCAAACTTGCACACGAAAATCACTCCCTACGAAAGCAAAAGACTCGGCAGGAGATGCAACAGTGTACTCGTGGTGTCCCACTGAAAAGGAGGGGCGCCACGAGTACACTGAGAGACAACACAGTAAGTGTCAGGGGCCCAAGACTGTTCAACTGCCCCCCAGCATACATAAGGGGGATTACCAACAGACCCCTGGCTGTCTTCAAGAACACAATGGACAGGCATCTAAAGTCAGTACCTGACCAGCTGGGCTGTGGTTCGTACGTCAGTTTGCGTGCGGCCAGCAGTAACAGCCTAGTTGATCAGACCCTGATCCACCACGAGACCCGGTCTCGGACCGGGCCGCGGGGGCGTTGACCCCCGAAACCCTCTCCAGGTATGTTTTTAGGGTTATTTATTTTTATCTAATTTTCCTATTTGGAACATATGTTGCCTGGGCAGCCTGAACTATGCTTTGAAAAATGTCATATTGGCAACCACCTCTACCTAAGTAGGTGGATAATGACTCGTCAGGTCACACCAGTTGACCCCTCACCCAGATAATATCTCAGCTCCACAAAATAGGTTGCAGGAATATCAGGGACCATGATCTGGTTGCAGTTAATAATTTAATTCCATGATACATTGAAGCTAAGTGATTTGTGATCACTTTCCCTAAGCTCATTATTCACCTAAAGATTGTTAATTAGTGATTCCTTATTGACAAGAACCAAGTCCAGCAGGTTATTTCTTTTAGTTGGTTCTGTCACAAACAGTTCTTAGAATCAAGATTTCTTGTCAAATTGCTCTAATCAGTTTGTCTAAAGTTAAAATCTCTTATTAATATAACATTTTTATAACATTTTCCTACCTATATGCCTCAGTAATTTCACCCTAAAAAAAATAATAGCTTTCCTTATGAAGGATTAGAGGACTGTAAACCCCACCCAAGATTAGCTTTTCACGTCCCTTTCTGTTGACACCATTGGTGTGTTATAATTTATAGTCTTGTATGTAGCATTCAGAAGGCATTTCTCTATCAGGATGAACCAGGTCTCTTGTAGCAATAATGTCTGTTCCTGCACATGCAATTAATCTTAGTTCATCTATCCAGTTGTTTTGCGGTCCTACTATTAGTATAGTAGACGTAATGCAGTTAATCCCTCGTTGCTCTCTACTGCCTTTGCTTGATGACCAATTCCTATGCATTTATTAGTAAATATGTGATGAACGATGTCTCTTGATTATTTCTCTGAGGTATTTTGGCAATTTTTGCTGTTTTCTTCCCTTGTGCTGCTACTTGTTTGTTCCTCACACACAACCACAAGTGCCCAAGAGAGAAAGAAGTATTCGATCACTTGCATACATATCATGTTTGCCACAGTAATTTTATCCATTGCCTATGAACTGAATTGCAAGTTCTTTGCAGTAATTGCATAGCCAGGAATTTATACCAATTGCCCTAGGTATCCATTCATTGCCCACTCCTCTTTTAGGTAAGATGCTACGTTTGATTGACGTCCTGACGTACTAAGATCTGTAGTTGTCCATTACTTAACTAACAACCCTTGTCTCCTGCCCTTCCCAATATAATTTCCACCAGCACTGAGGCTTGTTCCCAATATCTGACATGATATTATCCAACCTGTTGACTGGGAAACAGTCCCACTGTCACACCTTCCTATTTATTTTTACAGAAAGTATGGTCAATATATTTTACTGGTGAGTCACTGACCAAATGGATATGCTTTCTTTTATTAGCAGAGGGGGTTGAAAAATCGATTTCCGACCTTCAAATCTGCTCTTTCAACCTTCCTCAATTTGATGTTTCTTCCTTTAGTGGAAACCACTTGGCACTTGTCACTGCTGCCAACTTGCGTACAGCTGCTGGTAACCTGTTCCCTTTCACCAACCCCAACCACTTCTCATTAATTGTTATTCTTATCAAGGCGGATTTTCTTGAAAAGTGGAACTTCCTCCTTCAACGCATTGAACTCTGATTCTTAAACACTACAGAAACAAGTCACGGTGCTGTATAACCCTTCAGACTAATTCCCCAAGAGAGCTCAGGACAGGTAGAAGACTCTCGTGACCACTCACCTCTCTTGTGTATATTTATCTTGTGTAGCAGAAAGAGTACATATATTTGTGTTGGAGGAAAGTGGAGACATTAACCTAGTGTTGCAGAAAGAGTAGAGTACCATTTCTCTAGTATTACATGAGAAGTTTAGTACATTTGTCGAGTGTTCCATGAAGAATTGTGAATATGTTTTGAGTTACATGAGCAATACATTATATTTACCCTGTGTTACAGGAAGAGAAAAGTATATTTATCCAGTGTTACACGAAGAATAGTGTTACAGGAAGAGTAAAGTATATTTATCCAGTGTTACACGAAGAATAGTGTTACAGGAAGAGTAGAGTATATTTATCCAGTGTTACACGAAGAATAGTGTTACAGGAAGAGTAGAGTACATTTATCCAGTGTTATAGAAAAAAGTAGAGTATATTTATCTAGTGTTTCAAGAAAAGCAGAGAACATTTGTGTTAAACTTGGAGTAGAGTAGATTTATCCAGTTTTACACACAAAGTGGAACACATTTCTTTTAAAGCGCATCAACGGAATTGCTGTCACGAAATAGTCAAATGTAAACAAATATCAACCTTCAGAACAGACATTATTAGATACTGACACAACAAATGAAATTACTTCTTATGCTACATCCAAATGAAAAGCGGCTCATCTTATATATCAAAATGTGTTCTATATGTTACTTCTGACTCTGTTTCTCCATTTCAGTGACATTTTGCAATTGATTTGCAAATTCTTTCCAAGCTACTTTTACGCAATTACACTGTCAGCAGTTGATATATAAACATCATAAACAATTAGAAATATGCCATAGCAGTCACTGTTAGCAAAAATAATTTTACAATTAAAAGAAAATTTATCTCGTCATTTAAGTCAGTGACATGACAGGCCTGTTACTAAGGTTCCCTGCCTTGTGTTGTTACTAAGGTTCCCTGCCTTGTGTTGTTACTAAGGTTCCTTGCCTTGTGTTGTTACTAAGGTTCCTTGCCTTGTGTTGTTACTAAGGTTCCCTGCCTTGTGTTGTTACTAAGGTTCCCAGCCTTGTGTTGTTACTAAGGTTCCTTGCCTTGTGTTGTTACTAAGGTTCCTTGCCTTGTGTTGTTACTAAGGTTCCCTGCCTTGTGTTGTTACTAAGGTTCCCTGCCTTGTGTTGTTACTAAGGTTCCCTGCCTTGTGGTGTTACTAAGGTTCACTGCCTTGTGTTGTTACTAAGGTTCCCTGCCTTGTGTTGTTACTAAGGTTCCTTGTCTTGTGTTGTTACTAAGGTTCCCTGCCTTGTGTTGTTACTAAGGTTCCTTGCCTTGTGTTGTTACTAAGGTTCCCTGCCTTGTGTTGTTACTAAGGTTCCCTGCCTTGTGTTGTTACTAAGGTTCCCTGCCTTGTGGTGTTACTAAGGTTCCCTGCCTTGTCTTGTTACTAAGGTCCCCTGCCTTGTGTTGTTTCTAAGGTTCCCTGCCTTGTGTTGTTACTAAGGTTCCCTGCCTTGTGTTGTTACTAAGGTTCCTTGCCTTGTGTTGTTACTAAGGTTCCTTGCCTTGTGTTGTTACTAAGGTTCCTTGCCTTGTGTTGTTACTAAGGTTCCCTGCCTTGTGTTGTTACTAAGGTTCCTTGCCTTGTGTTGTTACTAAGGTTCCTTGCCTTGTGTTGTTACTAAGGTTCCTGCTTGTGTTTATAAGGTTCCTTGCTTGGTTCTAGGCTTGCCTTGTGTTGTTACTAAGGTTCCTTGCCTTGTGTTGTTACTAAGGTTCCTGCCTTGTGTTGTTACTAAGGTTCCTGCTTGTGTTGTTACTAAGGTTCCCTGCCTTGTGTTGTTACTAAGGTTCCTTGCCTTGTGTTGTTACTAAGGTTCCTGCCTTGTGTTGTTACTAAGGTTCCTTGCCTTGTGTTGTTACTAAGGTTCCTGCTTGTGTTGTTACTAAGGTTCCTTGCCTTGTGTTGTTACTAAGGTTCCTTGCCTTGTGTTGTTACTAAGGTTCCTTGCCTTGTGTTGTTACTAAGGTTCCTTGCCTTGTGTTGTTACTAAGGTTCCTTGCCTTGTGTTGTTACTAAGGTTCCCTGCCTTGTGTTGTTACTAAGGTTCCCTTTGCCTTGTGTGTTGCCCTGGTTGTTCTAGTCTGCTGTGTTACAAGGTTCTCTAGGTCTGCGTTGTTACTAGGTTCTGCTTGTGTTGTTACTGTCTGCTTTGTGTTACTAGGTTGTTACTGTTCTGCTTTGTTTCTTCTAAGGTTCCTGCCTTGTGTTGTTACTAAGGTTCCCTGCCTTGTGTTGTTACTAAGGTTCCTTGCCTTGTTGTTACTAAGGTTCCCTGCCTTGTGTTTTACTAAGGTTCCTTTGTTTGTCTGTTTGTGTTATACGGTTCCTTGCCTTGTTTGTTACTAAGGTTCCTTGCCTTGTGTTTTACTAAGGTTCCTTGCCTTGTGTTGTTACTAAGGTTCCTTGCCTTGTGTTGTTACTAAGGTTCCCTGCCTTGTGTTGTTATAGGTTCCTTGCCTTGTGTTGTACAGGTTCCCTGTCTTGTGTTGTTACTAGGTTCCTTGCCTTGTGTTGTTACTAAGGTTCCTTGCTTGTGTTACTAAGGTTCCTTGCCTTGTGTTGTTACTAAGGTTCCTTGCCTTGTGTTGTTACTAAGGTTCCTTGCCTTGTGTTGTTACTAAGGTTCCTTGCCTTGGTTGTTACTAAGGTTGCTTTTTACTAGGTCCCTGTTTTTGTTACTAAGGTTCCTTGCCTTGTGTTGTTACTAAGGTTCCTTGCCTTGTTTAAGTTCCTGTTTGTTGTTACTAAGGTTCCCTGCCTTGTGTTGTTACTAAGGTTCCTTGCCTTGTGTTGTTACTAAGGTTCCTGCTTGTGTTGTTACTAAGGTCCTTGCCTTGTGTTGTTACTAAGGTTCCTTGCCTTGTGTTGTTACTAAGGTTCCTTGCCTTGTGTTGTTACTAAGGTTCCTGCCTTGTGTTGTTACTAAGGTTCCCTGCCTTGTGTTGTTACTAAGGTTCCTTGCTTTGTTTTAGTTCCTTGCCTTGTGTTGTTACTAAGGTTCCTTGCCTTGTGTTGTTACTAAGGTTCCTTGCTTGTGTTGTTACTAAGGTTCCTTGCCTTGTGTTGTTACTAAGGTTCCTTGCCTTGTGTTGTTACTAAGGTTCCTGCCTTGTGTTGTTACTAAGGTTCCCTGCCTTGTGTTGTTACTAAGGTTCCCTGCCTTGTGTTGTTACTAAGGTTCCTTGCCTTGTGTTGTTACTAAGGTTCCTTGCCTTGTGTTGTTACTAAGGTTCCCTGCCTTGTGTTGTTACTAAGGTTCCTTGCCTTGTGTTGTTACTAAGGTTCCTTGCCTTGTGTTGTTACTAAGGTTCCTTGCCTTGTGTTGTTACTAAGGTTCCTTGCCTTGTGTTGTTACTAAGGTTCCTTGCCTTGTGTTGTTACTAAGGTTCCTTGCCTTGTGTTGTTACTAAGGTTCCCGCCTTGTGTTGTTACTAAGGTTCCTTGCCTTGTGTTGTTACTAAGGTTCCTTGCCTTGTGTTGTTACTAAGGTTCCTTGCTTGTGTTGTTACTAAGGTTCCTTGCCTTGTGTTGTTACTAAGGTTCCTGTCTTGTGTTGTTACTAAGGTTCCTTGCCTTGTGTTTTACTAAGGTTCCTTGCCTTGTGTTGTTACTAAGGTTCCCTGCCTTGTGTTGTTACTAAGGTTCCTGCCTTGTGTTGTTACTAAGGTTCCTTGCCTTGTGTTGTTACTTAAGGTTCCTTGCCTTGTGTTGTTACTAAGGTTCCTTGCCTTGTGTTTTACTAAGGTTCCTGCCTTGTGTTGTTACTAAGGTTCCTTGCCTTGTGTTGTTACTAAGTTCCTTGCCTTGTGTTGTTACTAAGGTTCCTGTCTTGTGTTGTTACTAAGGTTCCCTGCCTTGTGTTGTTACTAAGGTTCCCTGCCTTGTGTTGTTACTTAAGGTTCCTGCCTTTGTGTTACTAGGTCCCTGCCTTGTGTTGTTACTAAGGTTCTTGCCTTGTGTTGTTACTAAGGTTCCTTGCCTTGTGTTGTTACTAAGGTTCCCTGCCTTGTGTTGTTACTAAGGTTCCTTGCCTTTGTGTTTAGGTTCCCTGCCTTGTGTTTTACTAAGGTTCCTTTGTGTTGTTACTAAGGTTCCCTGCCTTGTGTTGTTACTAAGGTTCCTTGCCTCTGTTGTTGTTACTAAGGTTCCTGCCTTGTGTTGTTACTAAGGTTCCTGCCTTGTGTTGTTACTAAGGTTCCTGCCTTGTGTTGTTACTAAGGTTCCTTGCCTTGTGTTGTTACTAAGGTTCCTTGCCTTGTGTTGTTACTAAGGTTCCTTGCCTTGTGTTGTTACTAAGGTTCCTTGCCTTGTGTTGTTACTAAGGTTCCTTGCCTTGTTTGTTACTAAGGTTCCCTGCCTTGTGTTGTTACTAAGGTTCCTTTTTGTGTTGTTACTAAGGTTCCTGCCTTGTGTTGTTACTAAGGTTCCTTTTGCCTTGTGTTGTTACTAAGGTTCCTGCCTTGTGTTGTTACTAAGGTTCCTGTCCTTGTGTTGTTACTAAGGTTCCCTGCCTTGTGTTGTTACTAAGGTTCCTGCCTGTGTTGTTCTAAGGTTCCTTGCCTTGTTGTTACTTAAGGTTCCTGCCTTGTGTTGTTACTAAGGTTCCTTGCCTTGTGTTGTTACTAAGGTTCCTTGCCTTGTGTTGTTACTAAGGTTCCTTGCCTTGTGTTGTTACTAAGGTTCCTTGCCTTGTGTTGTTACTAAGGTTCCTTGCCTTGTGTTGTTACTAAGGTTCCTTGCCTTGTGTTGTTACTAAGGTTCCATGCCTTGTGTTGTTACTAAGGTTCCTTGCCTTGTGTTGTTACTAAGGTTCCTTGCCTTGTGTTGTTACTAAGGTTCCCTGCCTTGTGTTGTTACTAAGGTTCCTTGCCTTGTGTTGTTACTAAGGTTCCTTGCCTTGTGTTGTTACTAAGGTTCCTTGCCTTGTGTTGTTACTAAGGTTCCCTGCCTTGTGTTGTTACTAAGGTTCCCTGCCTTGTGTTGTTACTAAGGTTCCTTGCCTTGTGTTGTTACTAAGGTTCCTGCTTGTGTTGTTACTAAGGTTCCTTGCCTTGTGTTGTTACTAAGGTTCCTTGCCTTGTGTTGTTACTAAGGTTCCCTGTCTTGTGTTGTTACTAAGGTTCCTTGCCTTGTGTTGTTACTAAGGTTCCTTGCCTTGTGTTGTTACTAAGGTTCCCTGTCTTGTGTTGTTACTAAGGTTCCTGCCTTGTGTTGTTACTAAGGTTCCTTGCCTTGTGTTGTTACTAAGGTTCCTTGCCTTGTGTTGTTACTAAGGTTCCTTGCCTTGTGTTGTTACTAAGGTTCCTTGCCTTGTGTTGTTACTAAGGTTCCTTGCCTTGTGTTGTTACTCAAGGTTCCTGCCTTGTGTTGTTACTAAGGTTCCTGCCTTGTGTTGTTACTAAGGTTCCTGCCTTGTGTTGTTACTAAGGTTCCTTGCCTTGTGTTGTTACTAAGGTTCCTTGCCTTGTGTTGTTACTAAGGTTCCTTGCCTTGTGTTGTTACTAAGGTTCCTGCCTTGTGTTGTTACTAAGGTTCCTGCCTTGTGTTGTTACTAAGGTTCCTGCCTTGTGTTGTTACTAAGGTTCCCTGCCTTGTGTTGTTACTAAGGTTCCTGCCTTGTGTTGTTACTAAGGTTCCCTGCCTTGTGTTGTTACTAAGGTTCCTGCCTTGTGTTGTTACTAAGGTTCCTGCCTTGTGTTGTTACTAAGGTTCCTTGCCTTGTGTTGTTACTAGGTTCCTGCTTGTGTTGTTACTAAGGTTCCTTGCCTTGTGTTGTTACTAAGGTTCCTTGCCTTGTGTTGTTACTAAGGTTCCTTGCCTTGTGTTGTTACTAAGGTTCTGCCTTGTGTTGTTACTAAGGTTCCTGCCTTGTGTTGTTACTAAGGTTCCTGCCTTGTGTTGTTACTAAGGTTCCTTGTCTTGTGTTGTTACTAAGGTTCCTGCCTTGTGTTGTTACTAAGGTTCCTTGCTTGTGTTGTTACTAAGGTTCCTTGCCTTGTGTTGTTACTAAGGTTCCTTGCTTGTGTTGTTACTAAGGTTCCTTGCCTTGTGTTGTTACTAAGGTTCCTGCCTTGTGTTGTTACTAAGGTTCCCTGCTTGTGTTGTTACTAAGGTTCCTGCCTTGTGTTGTTACTAAGGTTCCTGCCTTGTGTTGTTACTAAGGTTCCTGCCTTGTGTTGTTACTAAGGTTCCTGCCTTTGTTGTTCTAGGTTCCTTGCCTTGTGTTGTTACTAAGGTTCCTTGCCTGTGTTGTTACTAAGGTTCCTTGCCTTGTGTTGTTACTAAGGTTCCTTGCTTGTGTTGTTACTAAGGTTCCTTGCCTTGTGTTGTTACTAAGGTTCCTTGCCTTGTGTTGTTACTAAGGTTCCTGCCTTGTGTTTTACTAAGGTTCCTTGCCTTGTGTTGTTACTAAGGTTCCTTGCCTTGTGTTGTTACTAAGGTTCCTTCCTTGTGTTGTTACTAAGGTTCCTGCTTGTGTTGTTACTAGTTCCCTGCCTTGTGTTGTTACTAAGGTTCCTTGCTTGTGTTGTTACTAAGGTTCCTGCCTTGTGTTGTTATAAGGTTCCTGCCTTGTGTTGTTACTAAGGTTCCTTGTCTTGTGTTGTTACTAAGGTTCCCTGCCTTGTGTTGTTACTAAGGTTCCTTGCCTTGTGTTGTACTAAGGTTCCCTGCCTTGTGTTGTTACTAAGGTTCCTTGCCTTGTGTTGTTACTAAGGTTCCTTGCCTTGTGTTGTTACTAAGGTTCCCTGCCTTGTGTTGTTACTAAGGTTCCCTGCTTTGTGTTGTTACTAAGGTTCCCTGCCTTGTGTTGTTACTAAGGTTCCCTGCCTTGTGTTGTTACTAAGGTTCTCTGTTTTGTGTTGTTCATCTACCTTATATAAACCTTTAACGTTTCAAAACCAATCCTAATTAAATAATTGAACAGGTAATAAATTTACATATATTTCACAGGAATGAGCTGATCCACAATGTGGCACAATTCAAGAAGGACTGTAATAAGTTCGTGCATGACTACCGTGCCACTGGCCCCATGGTGCCTGGCCTTCACCCCCGCGATGCCTCAGACAGGCTTATCATCGCTCAGGTTTGTCCCAATTTCTACTCTACCTAATACTTATTGACTCCTGCTGTACCTTATAATAAGGTCTGGACGTCTGAGCTGATGGTGCAGTTTGGTGATACACTTTATGGGAGTGATTAGAGGAATGAGGTCATTTGCCCTTTTCTTTTTTACCTTTATATACAGCTGTATGGGTGAGGGAGAGACAAGAGGGCGGTGTTGAGGGAAAGGGTGATGTGTTCCACTATGTATACGTGGGTGTGGTGGTTGTCAGTTAAATGGAGGGGAATAGTGAGAAGGTCTGTTTTGTGGTTGTTGTTTGTCAACAAGGTGTTGTGTAGCTGTGCATTAGTACTGAGTTAGCATTGTTCTGTCAGTATATGTTGGCTTGCAGAATGGTGGTTCACTTTGTTGGAAAAATATATTGTTTCTTTATGTTGCCCCTCTCTTTGGTTTTATCTTATGTTTTCTTCATGTACACTACCTCTTTATTTTGTAAAAAAAAAAAAAAAAAAAAAATATTTTTAGTCGTCTCTTTTTTTCAATTGTAAGGTCACTGTTTGGAAAGACTTCCTTATTAAAAGACTTCCATTAGTCACTTGGCACCTTACGACTCTTCTGATTTCTAAACTTTGCTTTACTTCCGTCTCATTCTCAGTAGCACTTTTCTTATTTCTTTACAATCATCTTTTTTTCTTCAGCTCTTAGTGTGCCCAATGTTTTACTGCCTGTATCTCAGTTATAGTTTTCTTCCTTCATGAGGCAATAACATCATTGTTATATATTAGTCTATTTCTGTTTTTTATGCTTGTGATAACATGATTACCAGCGTGTTTATTCTTGCACAAGAATGGTATACAATACCAACAAGATGAAAATTAGACACATGTGCAACATCTGGGTGTCTTTATTGTAGACGTTTCGTCAACCAGTGGCTTTATCAGTACAAATTCAAGGACATAATTTGAAGACAGTAGAACTATATACAAAAGATGAGGTAATCAGTCCCTCAGTCTTGGAGTTGGTGTGAAGATCAGCGTAGTCGTGAAGACTCTGGAGCACAGACCTACTTCCAGTGGGGACTCCCGCCTACCAGTGACTATGCCCTCGTCTCTTACCCGTCCCTTTTCAGCTGGTGGGCGAAACGTCTACAATAAAGATACCCAGATGTTGCACATGTGTCTAATTTTCATCTTGTTTGTTCTTGGATGCTGCTTATTGTGATTTGGAGAAGGTTACTGAGGTAGATGTCTGTGACGTCCTCTTACTGGGAATGCTGGATACAATTTTTTTATATCTGGAAACGGCTTTCATGAAATGTTTTAGAATAATACATGTCTTGAACGTTTATGGAACACATTTGAATCTTTGGAGTGCTTACTGGGGCGACCCCAGAAACATGACTAAGACCAAAGTTTGTTATACTCCGACTTATAATGTCCACGGTTACCACACCTGAAACACGTGACATGATGTGATGTGATGTAGGCGACGGTGAGCGACCGGGATTCTTACCTTTTTCTGTCGCTATTTCTACTCTACTTAGTTGGGCCATTGCAAGTACCGATGCTTCGTGCAGCCAACTCTGATGGGTGCAACATATAGTTGCACTCTGCATCGATGCTAATATTTGTGTGGGCAGAACAACGTCTTAAGCTTGGCACACCCTATACCGGTCAGCGGGCAGCTTGAGATTATCCATGGCTACATACTAACCCAAGACTTCTAGTTCCAAGCCAAGATCTAACTCGTCAGTGGAACAGTGAAGGTTGCAGGGAATGTCTCTTCGCATAATACCTGAGATTTGAAGAGATGGTAAAATTAGTCCTCGGGATTAATTTTACCATCGCTACCAATCCATTTGGTTTAATTGATGGCCTAGACAAAGCCCCTAAAGAACTGCTCAGCTCTACAAATGCACATGAAAGAACCTTCGTCAAGGCTGTTTCTCATGTTATACTTGAGTAAGAATATCAAAGTAATGGTGGGCTTTCCGCTTGCTAAACTATTTGCACATTTCCTGCTTGAAATTGTCCCATTTTTAAGTCTACTGATGCACTTAAGATGGACGAAGTAGTTAGCTTCTTCCTTATCCTGAACGACTGATGTAACTGCATGTCTAATGTAATGGTCATCAGTGGGATCATCATGTTTACCCTGGATATTAGTTTCAGCAGACTTTATACACGTCTCTAATAACTCTGGGTTACTATCAGAGGTAAAAGAGGGGCGTGGATAATAAGCGGAAGTTCCAGGGGTATTTATGGAGGTTATGACTAACTCTTACAACTGTGTAATTGCGCTCTCCAGAAGCACTGCTTGAACCATTCTCAACAGAATTACTGTTCACCACGTGTAATACGGTCCGTGGTATACCCGGAGTATACATGAAGGGAGTTTCGGAGTCAACCCCCGCGGCCCGGTCTGTGACCAGGACTCGTGGTGGATCAGGACCTGATCAACAGGGCTGTTACTGCTAGCCGCATGCAAACTGACGTACGAACCACATCTTGGCAAGTCAGGTACTGACTTTAGGTACCTGTCCAATTCCTTCTTGAAGACAGCCAGGAGTCTATTGGTAATCCCCCTTATAAGAACATAAGAATAGAGGAGCACTGCGAAAGGCCTCTGGCCTTTACAAGGCAAGTCTTTATCAAATCCCCACTCATATATTTGTCCATATAAGAGTCTTACCAACACTTTTATATGGGTGTGAAGCATGGGTTGTAAATGCTGCAGCGAGGAGGCGGCTGGAGGCAGTGGAGATGTCCTGTCTAAGGGCAATGTGTGGTGTAAATATTATGCAGAGAATTCGGAGTGTGGAAATTAGAAGGAGGTGTGGAGTTACTAAAAGTATTAGTCAGAGAGCTGAAGAGGGGCTGTTGAGGTGGTTTGGTCATTTAGAGAGAATGGATCAAAGTAGAATGACTTGGAGAGCGTGGGCGAGGGGCTTGGACTTCCAGCAAGCGTGTGTGAGCGTGTTAGATAGGAGTGAATGGAAACGAATGGTTTTTGGGACCTGACGAGCTGTTGGAGTGTGAGCAGGGTAATATTTACTGAAGGGATTCAGGGAAACCGGTTATTATAGATTTAGCCGGACTGAGTCCTTGAAATGGGAAGTACAATGCCTGCACTTTAAGGGAGGGGTCTGGGATAGTGACAGTTTGGAGGGACTACTCTAAACTGTAGTATCTGAGCTCTGCAAAGACAGTGATTATGTATGAGTGAGGTGAAAGTGTTGAATAATGATGAAAGTATTTTCTTTTTGGGGATTTTCTTTCTTTTTGGGTCACCCTGTTTCGGTGGGAGACGGCCGACTTGTTGAATATATATATATATATATATATATATATATATATATATATATATATATATATATATATATATATATATATATATATATATATATATCATTTACCAAACTGCGGCAGGCCAGGATTCGACCCCACGACACATTGTCCCTCCTCAAGAAACCACACAATGTACATGTCACCTTATCCACTCAACCATCGATCCTACAAACAACATGAGCCTAGCGAACTAGGCTTGATTCATGTTGCGAGGACACTTGTGGTAGTGGTGGTATGTTCAAGGATTAATTTCAGCCACAGGGGTCAGTCCTAGGACTGACCCCTGTGGAACCCCACTAGTCACAGGCGCCCACTCTGACACCTCGCCACGTACTATGACTCGCTGCTGTTTTCCTGACAGGTATTCCCTGATCCACTGGAGTACCTTTCCTGTTATCCCTGCCTGGTCCTCCAGCTTTTGCACTAATCTCTTGTGTGGAACTGTGTCAAACGCCTTCTTACATTCCAAGAAAATGCAATCTACCCACCCCTCTTTCTCTTGTCTTACTGCTGTCACCCTGTCATAGAACTCCAGTAGGTTTGTGACACAGCATTTCCCGTCCCTGAAACCGTGTTGGCCGTCGTTGATAAGCTCGTTTCTTTCTAGGTGCTCCACCACTCTTCTCCTGATAATCTTCTCCATGACTTTGCATACTATACATGTCAGTGACACTGGTCTGTAGTTTTGTGCCTCATGTCCGTCTCCTTTTTTAAAAATTGGGACTACATTTGCTGTCTTCCATACCACAGGTAATCTCCCTGTTTCGATGGATGTATTGAATATTGTTGTTAGGGGTACACATGGCACCTCTGCTGTGTGTGTGTCTGTGTGTTTAATCAGATAACTTATGATATCCATATTTCAATTCCCACAACCCCTCTACTTTCTGTATTTCATATGTCTGATTTCTCTTGCCCCTGCTCTGTGATAATTTAGATTTCTTTGTAAAAATTGCATTTCTCTTGCGTATGAGATAGGCCATCCTACAGATGGCATTTCCCAAGTGATAGTAACTCCAGATATGCTAGAAGGAAACCTCTGATGCTCTGGAAGCTGATGAACCCTTATTGGAATGCCTGACGATGATATCCTCATTGCCCAACTGAAGGGAGGGGTGATCCCTTCCCTTAAGGAAGACTGAAAAATTTGGGATTTTTTTTTCTTATCAAAAAATAGTTCAACATTCTGGCAACATTTTGGTGTAAACAGCTTGTTTCTATCATATTTCTTTGTATGTTTTTCCTTAAATGTAATTTTTTTGTTCTTGCTTTCATAAATAATACATGTTGCCAATTAGTGTTTTTTTTCCTCCCAAAATTACGATTTTTATGATTGTTTCATTCAAAATACACTACATAGCAATATCTCTGATGCCTCCTTTCAAGTGCAGGAACTAATGCTAGCTCAGTCGCCTCTGGGGTCTCAACAAGTGTTGATGTGTGCAACACGCTGAGATTTAGCGCTCCATATCCATAGAGTTTTACAGAAAAAATCTATCAGTAACTCAGAAATCAATTATTGACATTGTGAGCCATTTTTTGAGACAATTATTAATAGGATTGTAATGATTTTTGCACATTTTATTGAGTAAAGATGGCTGTACAAACACCCATTGAGGATTTCTGATATCTTTTACAACTTTGTTTGTATTGATTTTTTTCCCCACAAAAAAAAAAAAAAAAAAATCACTAACTTCAACATTTTTTATAATAGAATCTATTGACATTTTCGCTAAAATGCATTGGGTCAACAATTATATAGCCTTTATCTTTCATCTAATGTTAACTAGAGCATTGTACATCTTCCCAATTTTGTAAAAATAGGAAAGTTTTGTGACTCCTCAAATTTGGAACAATTTATTTTTTCTATCTAACTTAAAGGCAAAAAGTTAATACAAAGACAGTGTATATGTTTTTAAAAGCTGTATATATCACTGTAAAAATCTCATTGAAATTAGACCAAAATAAAAAAAAAAAGTGTGAATTCATTCGCCCCTCCCTGAAGTCTCCCAGCTCAGGCTGACAGACTGAGCGATGGACTAAAACGGAAACATAACTAGTTTTTGTTCCCACTGTATAGTTATCATATAGAATTAGATAACAGCACTCTACAGATTATCCAATTTTTTTGTGAAGTGTTGCATAGGCCTACTGCCAATGCCACAGTACGCTATTGCTTACTTTTGTCTCCTTGCTTCTCACCCCTTTTTTATCAGTAGTCCTATCCTCAGCCATTTTTTCACTCACTTTTATATACAGAATAAATTTTGTATCATGTCAGTTTCAGAATATTGATTAACTGATAGAAAGAGAAAGACACATCACCAAATAATTCCTGAAAGAGTTATAATTTCTCAAACATTGAATTTGACTCAGTGGTTGTGATGTCAAGACATGTATTATCATGCTTGTGGTATGGGTTTTGGGGGGAAAACAGTGAAGTTCCAGTGTAGTAATATTATGAGTTCTAGGGGAGCTAGTAATAGGCAGAATAAGGTGGATACTGGAAAGCCAGTGACATTAGATGACAAGGACAGTAATAGGTATAGTGGAAAAACGGAAATGAGCAGGAAGGGTAAAGTGAAAGGAGGGTCTTTAAAGGTATATTACACCAATTGTCGTAGTGCTAGGAATAAGATGGACGAGTTGAGATTAGTTGCTAGTGTGGGTAATATTGATGTTTTTGCAATAACTGAGACGTGGTTTAATATGAAAATTGGGACATGCCTGCTGAATGTCACATCCAGGGTTTTAAATTGTTTCAAGTAGACAGAAGTATCGGGTATAAAGTCTGAAATAATACATACAGAGTCTGGATAAAATTTTCAGAGGGGTGTGAAAAATTGATTTTAGGCGTGATATACCGTCCTCCAAACTTAGATAGGGAACAACGGAGACTACTCTGGGAGAAAATTGTTAAGGCTACAAGGCATGATAACGTAGTAATTCTAGGGGACTAACTTTAGTCAAATTGATTGGAATTTCTTGACAGGGAATTTAGAATCTAACGACTTTTTAGAAGTAGTTCAGGATTGTTTTTTGAAGCAGTTTGTGACAGAACCTACAAGGGAAAATAACCTACTTGACTTGGTTCTGGCAAACAAGGAAACCCTTGTTATTAATTTAGAAATTACAGAGGAACTCGGCACAAGCGACCACAAATTGAATGGACGTATTATAGTAGGGATAACTCAGTAACGGTCCCAGATTTTCGCTTAGCAGATTACAATGGGCTTAGAGAACGCTTATCATCTGTGGAGTGGGGTAACAAAGAGAGCTATCAATATGACAGTTTTCTGAACATTATACAGGCTGCCCAAAGAACATTTATCCTGTATAAAGAAATTAGATCAAGTTGAAATGACCCAAAATGGATGAATAATAGGCTCAAATATCTTTTAGGGCATAAGAAAGGAATTTATAGGCGCATAAATAGAGGTGAGGGTCATATTATAAATCAATATACTGGCATTAAGAGGGACGTTAAAAAGGGGATAAGAAAAGCTAAACGGGACTATGAAATTAAAGTTGCAAGGGATGCAAAAACTAACCCAAAAAAGTTTTTTCCAGGTTTATAGAACAAAAGTTACAGATAAGATAGGTCCCCTTAAAAATAACTCTGGGCATCTTACTGACAAGGAGAATGATATGTGCTCTATTAATATCCCAGTATTTAATTTTTATAGTGGCCCTGAAGAAGATAAATGATGTAATATCGCAGTCACTAGCGAAATGGTTATGAAACAAGTAGACCGACTGAAACAAAATAAATCGCCGGGTCCTGATGAACTTTTTGCAAGGGTTCTTAAGGAATGCAAAATGGAACTCTGTGAACCATTAACTAACATTTTTAACTTATCTCTTCAAACAGGTGTAGTGTCTGATATGTGGAAGATGGCTAATGTAATTCCTATTTTTAAAGCAGGGGACAAGTCACTACCGTCAAATTACCGCCCAATAAGCCTGACCTCAATTGTAGGTAAATTACTAGAGTCCATTATAGATGATATTATAAGAAGCCATCTGGATAAACATAATTTGATTAATGATACTCAGCATGGATTCACGAGGGGCCGTTCCTGCATAACTAATTTATTAACTTTCTTCGGTATAGCTTTTGAGGCTGTTGATCACGATAAAGAATTTGATATTGTTTATTTAGATTTTAGTAAGGCTTTTGATAGAGTACCGCACCAGAGACTGTTAAGGAAAGTGGCAGCTCATGGCATTGGGGGAAAAGTGCTGTCATGTATCGAGTCATGGCTCACGAACAGGAAGCAGAGAGTGTGCATAAATGGGGTTAAATCCGAATGGGTAGCAGTAACAAGTGGCGTTCCACAGGGATCAGTCTTAGGTCCGTTGTTATTTATAATATATATCAATGACCTTGACGAGGGAATTACTAGTGATATGAGCAAATTCGCCGACGACACGAAGATAGGTAAGATAACTGATTCAAACGTAGATGTCATAGAACTTCAAGAGGATTTAGACAAACTTAATTTATGGTCAGAAAAGTGGCAGATGCAGTTCAATGTTGATAAATGCAAGGTTCTGAAGCTAGGGAGTGTCCATAACCCTAGCACTTATAAGTTAAATAATGTAGAACTTAGCTATTCAGATTGCGAAAAGGACTTGGGGGTTATGGTAACCAAGAGAGCAATGCTAACGTACGTAATAAGGCAAATAGATTACTGGGATTTATATCAAGAAGTGTAAGCAACAGAAGTCCAGAGGTTATATTACAGCTTTATACATCATTAGTAAGGCCTCACCTAGATTACGCAGCTCAGTTCTGGTCTCCATATTACAGAATGGATATAAATTCGTTAGAAAACATTCACTGTAGAATAACTAAATTAATACCTAGCATTAGAAATCTTCCGTATGAAGATAGATTACCTGGAGTTTACCTGGAGAGAATTCCAGGGGTCAACGCCCCCGCGGCCCGGTCTGTGACCATGCCTCATGTTGGACCAGAGCCTGATCAACCAGGCTGTTACTGCTGGCCGCACACAGTCCAACGTACGAACCACAGCCTGGCTTGTCAGGTACCGACTTTAGGTGCCTGTCCAGTGCCTGCTTGAAGACAGCCAGGGGTTTGTTGGTAATCCCCCTGATGTATGCTGGGAGGCAGTTGAACAATCTTGGGCCCCTGACACTTATTGTGTTGTCTCTCAACGTGCTAGTGCCACCCCTGCTTTTCATTGGGGGGGATGTTACATCGCCTGTCGAGTCTTTTGCTATCGTAGGGAGTGATTTTCGTGTGCAAGTTTGGTACTAATCCCTCGAGAATTTTCCATGTGTATATAATAATGTATCTCTCCCGCCTGCGTTCTAGAGAGTACAGGTTTAGGAACTTCAAGCGTTCCCAGTAATTGAGGTGGTTTATCGCAGTTATGTGTGCCGTGAAGGTTCTCTGCACATTTTCAAGGTCAGCAATTTCACCCGCCTTGAAAGGTGCAGTTAGTGTGCAGCAATATTCCCTTATAAATTACATTCACTTGTAAGATGAAGAATGAGGGGAGACATGATCGAGGTATACAAGTGGAAAATGGGTATTAACAAAGGGGATATAAATAAGGTCTTGAGGATATCTCTTTAAGAGAGAACCCGCAATAATGGATTCAAGTTAGATATGTTTAGATTTAGAAAGGATATAGGAAAGTATTGGTTTAAATAGAGTAGTTGAACAGTCTGCCTAGTAGGGTTATTGAAGCAGGACCTTGGGTAGTTTCAAATTTAGGTTGGATAAATTCATGAGTGAGAGAGGTTGGATTTGAGTGGGACTCGCGCATGAGTAAATAGAATTATCAAAGCTTTTTTCTTGGGTAGCATTGAAAATTAGGTTGAGCAAATATTCTGTTAGTGGAATGGATTGTGAAGGACGTGCCTAGTATGGGCCAACAGGCTTGCTGCAGTGTTTCCTTTCTTATGTTTTTATGTTTTCAGAACCGATTCGACACTCTGTGGAGGAAGCATTCTAGTTATTCTGTGGGGGAGGAGCTCTTCCGTCTGCCACGCTCAGAGTTCCCAGAACTGGGACAGATCCGCAAAGAGCTCAATCTTTTGCAGAAGCTTTACAAGCTCTACAACGATGTCATTGACCGTGTGACGTCCTACTATGACATCCCTTGGGGCGAGGTCAATATAGAGGAGATCAATAATGAGCTCATGGAGTTTCAGAACAGGTCAGTTGTTATTTGTTACTGTTATTGTTACAAAAATGTGAAGATAATGATTTAAGAAAAAAAAAAAAGTTGGATAATTAAGATGCACTGAAAGGCTTTTGAAATGATGATATGAAAATATAACTTCAAAGTTTAATATGAGGGATAAACACAAAGTATATGTATGATAAATATTTGCTATTCAATTCATCATAGAATAGCTCTTAAATAGCACATCTTTTGAACAACCTTCAGCTACGTCTGCTCTGTCAGTAACTCACAGCACCCAAGATGTGTTGTAGATAAGATTAAGTTTATTATAGCAATGTACTTTTCATGTAAATAAAGTTTTATATTGAATAGAGAATGTATTTTGTAGACACCTTCTTAAAAAAGTCATTTTTTAAGCAAGCTCGAAAACTCAAAAAGTTATATATACCCAGCTAAGTATATATTACTTAGATTAGGCTGTAGCTGCTATGTATCTACGTCTTTATTTAATTTACTTCTTTCATGAGAGGTTCCTAGAAACAGCAGACATTCAAACGTTTAGTCAAAAAGCAGAAGAAAGATTTTGTTCAGATTACACCACCTCTGCCTACACTGTGTTGGGCAAAAATGTAAATATCTCTACCTGAGAAGTGACCCTGTCTGATCTCTACCTGAGAAGTGACCCTGTCTGATCTCTACCTGAGAAGTGACCCTGTCTGATCTCTACCTGAGAAGTGACCCTGTCTGATCTCTACGGGAATAAATTTTTAGGTAGTGGTGGTTTTGATAAGGACCTGCCTTGTATGGGCCAGTAGGCCTTCTGCAGTGTTCCTCCATTCTTATGTTCTTATGTTCTTAAGTAACCCTGTCTGATCTCTACCTGAGAAGTGACCCTGTCTGATCTCTACCTGAGAAGTGACCCTGTCTGATCTTTACCTGAGAAGTGACCCTGTCTGATCTCTACCTGAGAAGTGACCCTGTCTGATATGACAGATAATCACGTTATCACCTTCCTCTCCTCCTTTGTTGACCTTGCTCGGTGAAGTATATATGCTTTTGTAGCTGTGTGGTAAATTAACTTGTTTATAACTGAAAACACCCGGGTTTGATTCTTGGGTGGGAAGGAAATATGAGCAAGTTTCCTTACAGCTGCTGCCCATAATAACCTACCAGTAAACTGAATACTACTCTACGTGTGAATGAGTGTAAGAAGGACCTGCCTTACATCGACCAAAAGGTCTCTTATCTGTTAATCAGCTTTTGTAGGTCACATCCATAAGAGACGCTTCAATTAAATAAATCAACTGTGTGACTTTATCGGTTATTAAGATTAAGAAAAACTTTAAGAAAAAAAAAGTTTTCCCATGCAAAAAGAAATTTAAGTAAATAGAAAGAATGTAGATTTTCCTACGACATAATCAAAGCTTTTTTTCGTTATTTACATTGTCACTGTTACCTTGAGATAATATTCTCTCTGGTCAAATATTTTGTTAATATTTTATCTTAAGTATACTGAGATCAAGTTAATTTAGGCTAACAATAATTAGAGTATCTCAATGTAACAGTGACTGAGTGAACACATAAAAGATGCTTGAATCAGCAAATATAATATAATAATATCTTTATTTACTACAAGTACATGTACAAGGTATACAGTCCTAGCTGACATCAGTGACATACTACTATATAGAAAGTCCCTTGTTATGCAGAGCATTTCGGGCAGATTAGGTCAGTGTCCCAGGATGCGACTCACACCAGTCGACTAACACCCAGGTACCCATTTTACTGATGGGGAACATAGACAACAGGTGTAAAGAAACACGCCCAATGTTTCGTCCCTGGCTGGGAATCGAACCAGGCCCTCGCCGTGTGAAGCGAGAGCTTTAGCCACCAGGCCACCGTTCTAATTTGTATAAGTTCCTTCTGTATGTTCTATAACACATGGGTAAACTTAGTTAGCCTTGGAAACCTTTTAAGAGAAAAAGTTCTTTCAAGAGTGGAGTCAAATGCACTTGTTTGTGCATACTCAACAGTATTCACACTTGCAAGTGTTGAACTAAAAAGTATTTATATGTGAGTGATCGAGAGAGAGCGCATGTGTGAGCTTGTATAAGTATACAAAGCTTCTATAGCAGACTACAGAAAATATTAAAAAAAATAATAAATATATTTTGCTTCAGGTGTCGTAAACTGCCTAAGGGTCTGAAGGAGTGGCCAGCTTTCAACACACTGAAGAAAACCATCGACGACTTTAATGACATGTGCCCCCTGCTGGAGCTGATGTCGAACAAGGCAATGAAGCCTCGCCACTGGCAACGAATTGCCGAAGTGATCAACAGACCCCTGGAGGTGGACAGCGAAAATTTCTGCCTCAGAAACATTATGGACACTCCCATACTCCAGTTCAAGGAGGACATTGAGGTAGGAGTTCGAATCATCCACAAAATGAAACAAAGTGGCTTGACTGTGTGAAGCATAATGACATAGTTAAGAAAAATTCTAATAGACTTGTAGCACCGTTACATTATGCCACTCTTCCAGGACATTTGCATCTCTGCCGTGAAAGAGAAGGATATCGAGGCGAAGCTGAGGATTGTCACCAATGAATGGGCCAACCACGACCTGACCTTCTCTATTTTCAAGAACCGTGGGGAGCTTCTGTTGCGGGGAGACACCACTGCTGAAGTCATCACCCAGTTGGAGGATTCTCTCATGGTGCTTGGTTCCCTCCTCTCCAATAGGTAGGGTCTTCCTCATGGTTCTCTACTTCCTCCTATTTGAAAGAAAGATTCTACCTTATGATTCTAGTCTTATTCTCCAACATAAGTTCTTCCTTTGTACACTGTTACTAGTAAGCTTTCCCTTCCTTCCTTCGTCTGTCTCTGATAAATAGTTCACTTTTCACATTCGTCCAACATATACTTCCTGACTCCTCTCTATCAGTTAATTCGTCTCTTCTCATCTTCCACACCTCCAATATGTGGTTCATCCTCTTCTATATGTAGCATTTTCTTAACTGTTGAAATGTTTTGTTAAACACTGTTTAACAAAGAATTAACTAATTATCCTTAATTAAGCTTTGTGTTCATGCCTAAGCGAGACTTAAAGTACCATTATTATTATTGTCATTGTATTTATAAGGCTTATGTAACTGCAGGAAATGGGAGACAATCAGGTTTGATCCATGGAAAGGGAGGTAAGCTTCGGATCTTTGGGTTATGAGCCTTCACCAATTACTAGGATCTTCACTTAAAAGGAAATAAAGTACCAGTAGCTCAGAGTTCCTCGAACATTTCTTCAGATACAACGCACCCTTCCGGAAACAGATCCAGAAGTGGGTAAGTGACTTGTCCAACACCAATGAGATCCTCGAGCGCTGGTTGTTCGTGCAGAACCTGTGGGTCTACCTTGAGGCTGTCTTCGTCGGAGGAGACATTGCTAAACAACTACCAAAGGAGGCAAAGAGGTCAGATGCTGCCCTGTGTTTTCTCTTCTTTATCCTTTCCCTTCCTCTCTATCTTCTTATCATATTAACTCTTTGTGTTTAATACAGAAGCTACACAACTTCGTTCCTTACGTGGTCACTGAAATGAGGTTTCACCCAAGCAATGGGATTTTCAAGTCACTTGCTTATTTTAAATGATAAGCAAACTACACAAAATCTAAAGATTTATAGCATTACAACAAAGACTGTTTTGCGTATAGATCTATAGAGATTGACAGTAGCTGAGGAAATGTCAAGAGAATCTTAACCTCAGTTTACTTTATGTACATGTTTAATCCAATTGATACACCTTATATTTTGTTAGGTGTTGATAATTAGCGACTTCATGGGATAGTGACTTGAAATATTCAGTTCACTGGGAATGTACCGTATGTTTGCAGGTTTTATGTGATCGACAAGAACTGGCAGAAGATCATGGCTCGAGCACATGACAACCCGAATGTAGTGACTTGTTGTGTGGGGGATGACATGCTCAAGCAGCTCCTCCCTTACTTGCAGGACCAGCTCGAGGTCTGCCAGAAGAGCCTTTCCGGGTAAGCTCTTGCTGTATGTCCTTAGTTCTTCCTTCCGCCATCTTCTCTTTCAATAATTAATCACGAGTATGTGAATATTTCCTTCCTCTCAATGTGTTTCACAGTCTTGGGGTCTCCAATATGTACTATAAAATCTACAGTAGCACCCCCGTATCCAGGGGGAAGCATTCACAGTACTTACTGTGGATACTGAAACCACGGATAGTATATATAAATCGTCTTTCAGTAACATACCTACCCATTTTAAAGTTTAATTGATAAATTACGCACAAAAAGCACTGAAAGGAAGAACTTCATGGCTTTTCTTAGGCTTTGAAGAACCGCCACCATCACTATTTTTGCACTTTAAGGCCATTATTAAGAAAAATTAAGGGTTATTTTCTGGCCACAGTAAACCGCGGATAACTGAAACTGCTGATACTGGACCCATGGATACAGGGGTCCTACTGTAATTGAATTTTGCCGAATGTATATACCCTGTAAAAATAATCTATTATTATTATTATTATTATTATTATTATTATTATTATTATCATTATTATTATTATTATTATTATTACTTATTATTATTATTATTATTATTATTATTATTATTATTATTATTATTATTATTATTATTGTTGTTGTTGTTGTTGTTGTTGTTGTTGTTGTAGTTGTTATAGAATATTCTATTATTCAAACTTATTCTTACTCTAAACATGATTGTTATTGTGTCTTAGAGAAGCTACTTATGCTCACATAGTGATACAGGCAACAAACTCTGGGGTGATGCTCTCATTCAAATCATCGTGCAAATAAAATAATCTGATTTTATGTATCCTATGTTAAATAGTTTTAAGGTCTAGCTTTCGTGTGCCTGAATTGCTGTGCACAACTATGGGCTTTTGTACCTAAGAAACTAATACTGTAAACAA
Source organism: Cherax destructor (assembly GCA_009830355.1). Lineage (NCBI taxonomy): Eukaryota > Metazoa > Arthropoda > Malacostraca > Decapoda > Parastacidae > Cherax > Cherax destructor. Next base: position 79,706 of record WNWK01004498.1, on the reverse strand, counting down.
ATCTCTGAGACATTTTTTTTAATAAACCAGTCGTCTCCCACCGAGGTGGACTGACCCAGAAAAATTGGAAACACATTCACCCTCTGCCAATTAATTGCTCCTTTAGTAGAAGTGTGCCGATATCACAGTTTATATGACTCTCCGAACTGCAATATTCTTAACCTTAAATGTAATTGGTTTCATTGAAGTCCTTCATAAATGGTACATTGCTCACACTCCAACGAGAAGTCAATCATAAAAACCACAAGTCACCATTCACTACTCACTAACGCCCTCACACAAGCGTAGTAGATGTTCAGGTCCCAAGTACTCAGAGACTCCTTTACTCCCTCCTCCCAGCACTTCTTGGGAAGACCTCTACCTGTTCTTAATTACACCTCAGATTTAAATGCCTATATTTTTTCTATTAACACATTGGCCGTTTCTCACCGAAACAAGGTAATAAGAAAAAGAAGAAATACTTTCATCATCACTCACGAAATCGTAATGACACGATTGCAAACAAACAATAAAACGGTATGGTTATTTGCAATCGTGTCATTACGATTTCGTGAGTCATGTTGACTGCTTTGAAGGGGACTTGAGCTAGAGTTCGTCACGGCCATGCTAGCGGGAGATTCGTCTGTAAAAACTTGCATTTGTGGACATAGTGGTGCCTATGCTAACCTTACTATGGTGTAGAAATATACCTAGTTGGATGAATCTTATTGAAGCTAGCTGGCCCAGTGGCTTACGCGACGGTCTGGAGTTTTGAGACTCTGACCGCGGGTTCGAATCCCACCCGTGGTATGGTTTACTTTCATCATCATTCATTCCATCACTGTCTTGCCAGAGGCGTGCCTATACTACAGTTAAAAAAGTGCAACATATCAACACCCCTCCTTCAGAGTGCAGACACTGTACTTTCCGCCTCCAGAACTTAACTCCGACTAACCATTTTCCCTGAATCCCTTCATAAATGTTACTTTACTCACACTCCAACAGCACGTCAAGTCATAAAAACCATTCGTCTCCACTCGCTCCTATTTAACACGCTTGCTGGAAGACCAAGCCCCTCGCACACAAAACTTTCTTTACCCCCTCCAACCTTTCCTAGACGACCCCTACACGCCTTTCTTCCTCTATAGATTTATGTCTTCCAAGTCATTCTATTTTGTTCCATCCTCTCTTAATGTCCGAACCACCTCAACAACCCCTCCTCTGCCCTCTGGATAATACTTTTCGAATCCCCGCACCTCCTTCTAACCTCCAAGCTACGGATTCTCTGCATTATATTCACACCACATTATTGCCCTCAGACACGACATCTCCACTGCCTCCACCGGCATCGCCTGCTTCATGCAGCCTCTGCCTCGCTGTAACATAGCCCATGTAATAGTGTTTCTACTGGTATACTCTGGCACGAACCCTTTTATGCTTCCATGGATAAAGTTTTTCTGTTTCCAATTATGTCAACACATCCACCCTCCTTTTTTTTTCTTCGTTTATTTTCTGATTCACATTTTCTTTTATAGACGCATCTGTCGACAAGGTCACTCCCAAATATTTGAATTTATTTTTATTTCCTCCATATTCCCTCCAATTTGATATTCACTCTTTCATTGTCTACATTTTTTGTTACACTTATCATTTTACTCTTTCCTATATTCCCTTTTATTTTCCTTCTTTTCCGTTCCTTCCTAAATTAATCCACCAACCTTGCAACTTATTTCCAAAAAAGGATCCGTGACAACTCGCACTTTATATCCCAAACACCCAAGCATTCACTTCTTTTTACAACTCTATCAATAAACACTTGAAACAACCAATGTGACATCACTCATCACTAAGTCCTACTTTACTGGAAAATAGTCCTCTGTCTCCATACTATAACCTGAGCCTCACTATTTGCATAAAAAGCTCTTTATTGCTTTTAGAAACTTTCTACCTATTTCATACATTTGCAAATCTGCCACATTGATCCCCGGTCCACCTTATCGTATGTCTTTTTAAATTTATAATTGCGACGAAAAGGTAATTAACTTTCTAATATTGCTCATTTATATGCTTGATTGTAAACTCTTGGTATATACATTCCATTGCTCTCCCAAAATCGTCCTTGTTCCTCTGCAGTCCTGTTTTTCTGTCATATTCCAATTTTTTTTAAAGTACTTCTATCCTACACGTTACCAGGTATTATCAATATGATTATTCCATATACTTCTTACATAGTCTTATGTCCCCTTTTCCTTTGTACATAGGAACTATTTATGCTCTCTGAAAATCCATCTTCCCAGTACCTCCGCAAATGCATTTATTTATTTATTACATTTTTATTTATTATTATACTTATTTACCTATTAATTTATCAACTGATAAATGTGACGATTGAAGCAAAATTTCAGGCTTGTTACTTGGAAGAGAAAGGTGTAAATACATGTAACTTCAAACATTAGATTTTACTTTTGCTAAATTATAAGTGTGTGATATTATATTGTTCTCTCTCTCTCTCTCTCTCTCTCTCTCTCTCTCTTCTCTCTCTCTCTCTCTCTTCTCTCTCTCTCTCTCTCTCTCTCTCTCTTCTCTCTTTTCTCTCTCTCTCTCTCTCTTCTCTCTTCTCTCTCTTTCTCTCTCTTTCTCTCTCTCTCTTTCTCTTCTCTCTCTCTCTTTTCTCTCTCTCTCTCTCTCTCTTTTCTCTCTCTCTTCTCTCTCTCTCTTCTCTCTCTCTCCTTCTTTTCTTTACTAGCAAAAATATTTTGATACTTATAAACTCTTTGTGTAATATTATTATCTACACATTACTGAAGTATTTCAAGCCATACAGGCACACAAAAAGCATGTGAATCCAAATTTTCGCAACGCGATCTACTCTTCCCACTCCTTCTACAGCTACCTGGAGAAGAAGAGGATGATGTTCCCTCGCTTTTTCTTCGTATCGGACCCGGCGTTGCTGGAGATCCTGGGCCAGGCCTCCGACTCTCACACCATACAGGCTCACCTTCTCTCCATTTTCGATAACACAAAAACCGTCCGCTTCCACGAGCAGGACTACGACCGTATTACTGCCATCTCTTCTTCTGAAGGCGAGATCGTCATGGTAAGGAGGGAAGGGAGAACTCTCATTCATCTGTGGCAGTGTTTTTTAACCAGGGTGCCTCGGCACACTGATAGTGCCCAGGGGTGCCACAAGATCGTTAGTAATTTTGTCCTAGCTTCATCGTCTTAATTAAAACACCAAATTTTTTTGACTGGTATTTGTTGTATAATTTACTACAGAAGAGTTGTTATAATTTTTTCGAACAGATGTCATTAAACGATAAACTATTAAAGTATAGTAGTAAATACATGATTAATATTAAGTCAAAGTGAATTGTGATGGGAAAGTTTGTTTTTCAGTCTTTTGTTTGTTTGCAATTTTACAATTTGTCCCATCCAATACGTGACTTATTTTCATCATTAACGAGTTGACTTCCCAGGAAGATGTAATAAGTCACTTTCTCATTTTTCTATTATTCCTGGAGTATACCTGGAGTATACCTGGAGAGGGTTTCGGTCTGTGACCAGACCTCACATAATGGTCACTTCTGTATTAAATTGAAAATATTTGCTGCTTTGCTCTTTAACTTAATATAAACAAGTTTGTGATCAATACCTGGAGATAATTGTTGTGAGGGAGAAAAGAAGACGAAGATGGAAATATGACAGAGAAAGATAGAACAGTTTCCACTTCCGGTAAAACTGATGTGATTAGAAAACAGAAAAGTTATTTAAATCTGGGATTTACTTGGTGTGGTGAAGTTAATCCTACGCCAGAATGTGTTATTTGTGGTGATAAACTGATCAATAAAGTCATAGTACCCAGAAAATTAAAGAGACATTTCACTATGAAATATGATCATCCTGCTAACAAGCCTCGATCATACTATGAGACTTTTAATTGAGTAAAGACAATAGAGCTAAAACAGCCAAACTTTCTAATAAAGCTAAAGAGGTTAGCAGAATTACTCACTAAAAATATGAAGCCACAAACAGAGGCGGAGACATTTATTCTTCCTGCTTGCAGTGCCATAATGAAAACCATGTTAGGGTTGCCACAGCATATGATAAGTGACTTGAGGATGGTGCTATCATTTAAAAAAAAGTTTGAAAAAAACACTGATTTATGGAGCATTCGCTCCCCTGCTTTGGTAGGGTGAGGTTGTGCGGTGCTGAGCCTGCCATCTGGTGGTTTTCTGCACAAGTAAGCCAGCTGTCATGGAGCCGGCTGGACGACGACGATCTAACACAGTGTGTGTAGACATGGTAACTGGAGTTATACATCTGGCAACTGCTGCGATGGTGCTACTGATGATTCTTCATGACGTGTACAACATAGAGATGGAGGATTTGTATGGAGTGGCTTTAAATGGCATCAACAGGGTATTCGTGAAATTGATAACTACTGAGGTCTACGAGTGCCTTGTTGACAGGTACCAGGATAAAGTTTACACCGTTAACTCAACAATGCAAGTACGAATGAAGGATGTGTCACGGACGTACACATGGATAAAAATCAAGAACGTGCCATTTGAATGTGAATAAACGGACATTCGTGGGTTTTTCAACGAGTATGGTATGATACATACTGTGAGTGTGGGACGATGGTCTGCTGGTCCGATGACGGGACTCAATGAAGGGATGTATTCGCTGAAGATGACACTACGTAAGCCTATACCTTCATATGTGATGCTGACGGACTTTACGTTACGTACCCGGGGCAACGGAGAACGTGTAGGCTCTGTGGAGCTTACGATCACGTAGCTGCGGATTGTATGAGGCACATGATGCCTAGAAGAGAGGTACAGCAGCAAGGAACAGTCAATATTGTGAATAAGGAGGAACGCACGCGGGAGGGTAGTCCAGGCCCGCGTGGAAGAGAAGATGCTTACGTGGAGTGAAATTGTTGAAGGGGTTGGTGGAGCGAGTGCTGAGCTACCCCAGGTGTTTAAAGAGACTTGTGTCGGAGGGGAGAATGGTGGGGGTCTGTTATCAAGTGAGGACATTCCTTTAGAGGAGGTGTTAAGGGATTTCATGGAGGAGCCTCTTGGTGAGATTATGAGTGCTGCCAGTGTGGTGGGACAAGGTGGTGGTGAGGTGGTGGGTGACGGGGAGACAGTTTCTTTGGATGTTCCGGCTTTAACTGGTGAAGTAATAATTGCGGAGGTACATCAGGTGGACGGTGGTGATTGTATGGAATTTCAGGCGGGTACCCATAAGAGAACGGGGACTCAATCGGAGCATGACGAAGATCTGACGCCAGTTCAGAGAACGAGTAAGAGACCTTCGGTGGAGTCTGCAAGGAAGGTTTTGGGTGCTTTGCAGGATGATGAGAATGTTAAGGGTGGAACTGAGGTGGGTAAGGGTTTGGGGAAAGGTAAGTCAGGTGGAAAGTTTATGTTGAAGTCGAAGGGCAAACCTTTGCACCCGTCTTCCAGTGTTTGACGATCAACATAAATGTTATGTGCGCGGAAGTCAAGAGGGCATGGGTGGAGTGTACACTGAGGCGGTTTAATGTTCAGGTGGTCTTCATTCAGGAACACAATCATAGGATAGGAAGGGATTTGATCATAAAAGGGTATAGGGTTTTTGCAGGTTCTTCGGATCGCTTCAAGGGTGGGTCAGCGGTGGCGATTTTGGAGTCTAGTCCTTTTCAACTCCTAGCTTGGGAGGAGTGTGGGGGGGGAAGGGTGGTTAGAGTGCAGGGTTACTGGGGTGGTGTGCAGGTGTGTTTCTTGGGTATATATATGCCTGCGGAGCAAGTTCGTTTGGTTAAGATGGAATTTGTGAGGGATATTTTGATTTATGCTTTTCGCGATTTGCCTGGCGTAGTGGTAGCAGGTGGGGATTTTAATTGTGTCATTCGGAAAAGGGATGATGAGCCCAAGGGATCAGGTTGTGTGCTTGAGGCCTTAAGGGATTTATTGGGAAGTGTGGGATTAAAAGATGTGATAGGGGTGGGGGGAGTAGTTGAGTATACTTTCTTTCGACATAGTTACGCGGCGAGGATGGATAGAATTTATGTTTCTCATAAGGTGGTGGTGGGAAGGGTTCAAACTTTTGGTGTAGGATTCTCTGATCACAGAGGGGTTTTAGTGGATTTGAGCTGGGATGGCGTGGCACGGTGGTATATGGGGTTTTGGAAATTGAATGTAGGTCTTTTGGTGGGAGGGGACAAGAGAGAGTCTTTACTCAACAAAGCGTCCCCTGGAGAGGAACTACCACTTGAACAAGAGCCATCACAGGGATAGTACACTATCCTGTGTGCAATTATGACTAGATTCCAGACAGGAGTGACAGTTTTACTAGTTTCTTGACCGCTCGGCTACGTTAATACATAATGCACAAAGCTATCAGGACTGAATTTGAACTTCACATTCTGCAGAACTGTTATAACTCTCTGATACAAGCTGTGAGAACAAACACATTGTTCAAGAGCTAGATACTGTCTTTCAGTCGGTAAGGAACTATCAGGATCACGAAGAAAACTATAGTATTGACTCTGTGGCTGGGTAGGTCTAGCATTCGGTAAATGACTATCATGAATTTCAGCAAGGGCATTTGGAACATTAGAGCACTGAATGCCGTCATTAGCTACACTACTGTAAGGTAAGTGAGACATACTTGCAATGAAAATTGCACAAAGACTAATTCAGGTAAAAAAAATGAGAATGGTAAAATATTCACAGTACACAATTAGTTAAAATGGAAAGTAAGAAGTCATTGAATTAGATGCAGAAAAGGGGTTAAAACAACTAATGTACACTGCATAAGAAATGACAACTCACTCACTGATTTTTGACTGTAAAATTTAAGGAATTACTTTACAAATTGCAATAAAAGGCAATATGAATACTGTAAGGATTAACTGCAAAAATGATCTCTCTCTACTTGAATTCAAACACAAGTACTAGATGAGAAATAATAAATCAATGCAAAGTGGAAATACAATAAAAAAAATTGTATTCAACTGGAAAAATACTAGAAAACAAATTTTCTAAGGAGAAAATGACACTAGAATTTAATATGCATTGCTGGCTGAAGAATTAACTATGATGCTGACAACTAGCATTGAATTATTAGTATTTTTCAGGATAACACTGAGTAAAATGGAATAAAGTGCACAACACTGTATGCAAAAATAACTAGAACAAGTAATCACTACTGGAGAATAATTTTAAAGTTTAATCAATGTATGGTATTGCATAAACAATTTACTGCATCAATTAAAAAATCAATGTTGCACTGGGCACAAGGAGAATGAACACTTTAACTCTTAGTTCACTTAAGAAAACTAATGAAAATGAGTATAATGAATATTACTTTACTTTACATATAAGGGTTAAGAGTTAATTTGTTCAAGGAATTATTGATAAGATCAACACAAAGACAATAATACACAAATTGAAATAAGGGTTGAAAAAAAACTTACAGTTTTGCAGGAGAATACACAACACAACAAGATTCAGTCAGTGAATGTGATAGTTTATGCAATAAGATCTTGCATTTAAAAATATGTATAGAGAGATAGTTCTTGCTGCTTCAGACAAAATATATATTCAATGAACAGGTTCTGCAAAAATTTAAAAAAAATGAGGCACAGGTTGACACAAAAATATAAACTGTCTGTTGAACTAAAACAGGTGAGATACTGGCACAAAAATAAATGGGACACACTGAATGGAACACAGGAAAATGAAATATGCAACTAGGAACACTGGGGCATAAACAATAAGGAACTATTCACAGACACTGCATAAAAAACACAAGGGAATGCACTGGGAAAAAAATGAAGGGACAGGGACTTAATGCACACTGCAATAATAACGAATAAATCAAATACTGCACTCAAGGACAAGAAAATTTATACACAAGTACTTACTGCATGTGTACGAGTTTACACACGGAACATAGATAAAAATGAGACACGAAGCACATTGAATACTGAAAAAGTATTCGAAATAAATTTACACGAAACTGAAACACAAGTCTTTAAATGTCACTAAGAAAATTCACTGCTTAAATGTCTCACACACACGAATATCTATAATAGAATAGAGTCTAATGATGAATGAACGACGGGTATAGGTGGAGAGAATATATTCCTGGTCGTTGACTGCTGAGTCTTGTAGAAATGCGCTTTCACCGAAGAACTCACACAGCAAGCTTTTACGTTGGCGCTCTGGGATGAAGGAAGACACTCTCGACTTGCTATGTGAGCCGAAACAATGCTGCTGGTACCCCAGATAGGGTAGAAAATACCACAAAGTATTGGCTGGTAGTGGAAGTGTGAGCAGGTGGTATCTTTGTTTACACTAGCGCGGGTGGTGAGTGGCGCGCGCGTGGATGACGTCACTGCTGCCTGACTCGCTGGCGGTGGGCGATGACGTCACGGGGTTCGGCCAGTACACTAGTTCTCACGGCCTTGGGACAACTAACCCAGGTGGCTTTTTTCACACTAAGCCACAGGAATGAATATCACTCTGACAAGCGTCTAACTTGTAGCACAGAGCGATTGGAGACAAAACTGCAAGGAACTGGCTTGCTGAAGAAACGACTGGCTTACTTGTATAACTGGCTTTCCTGAAGAAGCTGGCTTAGCTCTCTGGACTGTGAACCTGAATTCTCTTACTTGCACACAGCAGTGAGATGCAGGATGGATGACAAGAGACAGACTGGATGACTGCAGGCTTGGCTTAGGCTCTTCCCATAAACTGGCTTACTTGTTGGCTTAATTGCAAAACCCAGATCAACTCTTCGGAGGTTTACTTGCAATTAGAAGCCAGAAGACTGGAGACACTGCTTCAGAAGAGTCTTGGATGGGTGACGTCACGGGTGAGGGAAGGTGAGTCGCTGGCGACGGTTGATATTGACGCTGGAGGCACTGAACACCGGCTCTTCCTCTTCTCGTTAAATCTGCTCAGATTACACAAAATCTAGGCCCCTAAGCTGTCACCATTTGTGTTGTGGGTTCTTTTCATAGATTTGGTAATATTAACAGACGATGAGCTTGGGTTTTGGTAGCGTTTAATGAGGCGTTGGATATATGGGAGCTGAGAGCCTATGCCTGTGTCCGTCTCGTATGCCTACCCCAAGGGAACTGAGGCTACTAGGCCGCCCGGCGCTGAGGCATTCAAAAGGCTAATGCCAGATCACATGGGCAGAGGTTGGAAATCACGTGAACAGCCGTTAGAAGTACGAACCGTACAGGTAAACCACTTATCCGTGGGTATTATCAGTCGTTAGGCAGGGAGGAGGCAGGGTGGAAATTTGGTTTGCAAAAGTACGTGGAGGGACAGTTGCAGAGGTGTTATGATAGGGGTGATAGGAAGGAGACAGGGGATCTAAAATTTTAAAGGAGCGGCTATGGGACATGCAGAGTGAGCGTTTTGAAGCGTGTAGATTTAAAGAGGGAGTGGATGACATTTTGATGGGTGACAGGCCTTCGAAGAATGTTTTGCGACATTGCACCAAGAGAAGGGAGGCTAGGACGATTGAACGAATGGTGGTGGAACAGGGGATGCATGGCTATGAGCAGGGCATGGTGATACGGGGTACGGAGGCGATAGGTGTTTTTGCGGATAAATGGTTTGGTCGTTATATGAGTAGTGTGGGGGGGGGCATGGGAAACCTTGTTTTGGAAGGCATAGAGGAAAGGCTAGGGGAGAGGGACAAGGAGGAATTGGGGCGGTGGAAGGCCTCAGTAAGGGACGTTCACCTGGTTTGGATGGGATTGCAAATGAGTTTTATAAGGAACATTGGGGTGTGGTGAAGGAATGTCTGGTACGCTTGATGGATCGAATGAAGTTGGACGGATTGGGGAAGGATGGTTCGGGGTTAGTGGTAGTAGTTTTGGTTCGAAAAGGGTGAGAGGAGGATACAATAAGTAATTACCGTCCAATTATATTAATGAATGCAGATTATAAGATTTTGGCGAAAATCCTTGGCAATAGATTATAGAGAGTTTTGGGGAAGGTGATAGCGGAGGGTCAGTGTGGCATACCGGGTAGGAGTGTCGTCAATGGTCTGGAAAGAATTAAAAATTATGCGGCGTATAGGAGGGGAGGGATTTTAGCATTAGATTGGAAAGGGGCATATGATTGCGTGGAGCGCGATGTTCTGTATGATGTAATGCGACGGCAGGGTTTTGGGGAGGAGGTAGTGAAATGGGTTGAGAGATTGTATGAGGGGGCGTGTGTGAGAATTCAGGTCAATGGTAAATTGGGGGAGGTGGTACAGATGGGTAGGGGTTTACGTCAGGGTTGTCCGTTTTCACAGATTTTATTTTCTTGCTTGCAGGATCCGTTTTATAGAATGGTCGAGGTTGGGGTGTGGATGAATGTGGAGGACTAAGTGGAACGAACGGGCATCGTGGGTATGTGGATGATACTACGGTGCTCGTGGGCTCTGTGAAGGGCTTAACGAATGTTTGGGGTATTATATGTGTGTTTTGTGCTGCAACGGGTATGAGGATAAATGAGCGTAAGTCAAAATTAATGGAGGTTGGTTCTTGGGTGGGGGGGCCGTTGGGAAGTGGTCAGAGGTGGACTATTGTGGATAGTTTGAAGATCTGTGGGGTGATTTTCATGAGGGATCGTTGGCAAACTAGGAAAGAGAATTCTGGAAGGGTTGTGAGGGGGGCGATAGGTAGTTTAAAGGTGTGGAGAATAAAGGAAATAACTTTGAGGCAGAGGGTTCTTATTGTGAATAGTGTGGTTTATAGTAGATTATGGTTTGTGGCAGCTATTTACCCTTTGCTGCAGGAAGATGTAATGGTATTGGAACGTAAGGTTATTAATTTTGTATGGGGTGGAGGAAGACATTGGCTGGGGCGTGAGGTTGTTTGTAATAAAGTTTCGTTGGGAGGGTTGGGGTTAATATGGTTGGAGCATAGACTGACGAGTGTATACCTGAAGAGATGCTTGATGTAGAGGAGTGTTCACGGAGGTTTGGAAGGGGGGGGTGTTACCAGCATTCTTAGGGAGATGGGTGAGTGGTGGAATGACAGAGATTTGGTCTATTGTCGGGATATTATGTGTAATTTACTAGTAATGTCAAATCCGCAGACTTTAAGGGTAGGTCGGATGGGTGGTTTGGGGGAGGTAAAAAGGGTTTTGGAGGGTGTGTAACAGTTCCCAATGTACGGATGGGATAGGATCTGGGAGGGCTTTAGGGTGTTGAGAATAAGTTCTAGGGATAGGGAGTTTATGTACAGGTTTCTTCATGGGGTCGTGGCCTCTCGTGCATCATTAGCAACAATGGGGTTAGTTCAGGAGGGAGGGTGTGGTAGGTGTGAGGAGCTGGCAACTACGTTACATGAAATATATTTTTGTGAGACTTTAGGACCAGTGAGGGAGTGGTTTGGGCGTGTGTTAACTTTTTTAGAAGGAGGGGGCATTCCAATGTTGAGGGCCATGTTTTTGGATTTTGAGGGTATAGATGCAGAATCGCGTAGGGGACTTATGTATTGTGCGGTAGAATTTGTTTGCGGTTCATGAAAGGTCAGGGATTTGGGAGCAAAGGATCGTATTAAGGTAATATCGGCGAGAATCTACTGTACTAAGTGCAGGAATAGGGTTTTATATGGTCAGGCGTGGGTAAAAGCTTTCAAGCTGTCATATAGGGATATGAGATTGGAGGAGTTAAGAGGGTAATGGGGAGGGTGAGGTTTTTTTTTTAACCTGGGTTAGGAGAATGTGGGGTATTGGCACAGAGTGGTGTAGGGGATTGGGAGATGTGGCATGTGTACAGGGGGGGGGGATAGATGGGAAGGGGGGTGATAGGTGGGTGCAGTGGGGGGCATAGGAGGGGGGTGGTCCTGGGGTTGATCTTCCTTGTCTTGGTAGGGCGGGTGAAAAGGTCCGTTTATTGTGTCAGGTCTTTTTAGGGCAAAAGAAGGGAAAAAAATAAAAGTTTTAATTTTTAAAAAGAAGAAAAAAAAAATTTCATGTAATTTGGAATAAGAGTTGATCTATGGCTAGTGTTGTGATGTTTTGGGTTTGGTCTTCTCATCAAATTGTTGACTCTCTTTCTTAGGAATGGGTTAATGGATAGGGTAAGTATTCTAGACTGTGAGGGTTTTTTCATTGGGTGGGGGGTATTCTCGGTGGGTTCATGATACACTCAGGTAGACGTTTGTTTTGGTATTTGTCAGATGTGTTTCAATGTAAGTACAATCGGTTTTGATGTCAGAGGTAATTTAGGTAACAATTTTTTTTAGGGTTCATGTACATTTCCTTGCTAATGATGAACTTCCCGTTGTCTGGGGTTGTTATGTTTTGTTTTGTAATTTATGGTATTTTAGGTAGGGTTTTGTTATAAGATGCTTTGGGTGGTTAGTTTCCAAAGTGCAACGTTCATTTTTGTGACTATGGTACTTCATGTCGAGCATTGTTTTTGTATAGTTATGGCATTGGTATACATGTATATATGTCTTATTTGAAGTTATAACATGTTTGTGGTAGTGTAATGGAATATATGGCATTTTGTCTTATACCTGTTATTTTCATGTAAATTTTGGTTTGGAGTAATACAACTTTGTACTTTTGTGGTTTTATAATCATAAGGTCAGGTTTTGTTAAAAGGAACCACAGGGTCATTGTTATAATGTTTTTGAGACCTGCGTTGGTAAATGCACCACCTGCAGTGAGTGGGATGAGTTCTTTTATTTGTGGGTATGGTAGGTAATGCATGTTTTTATGTTTCTGGGTGTTAGGCTTTGTTGTTGCCATATACACCCTTTCATAATGTCATACACATGGAGTTGTTTAGTATGAACTGTTTTGTTATAAGCATCTTATTAATAAAAAAAAACAATAAAAAAAACAATAAACATCATTAGTGATTTGTTTTGATATACGTATATAAATGTGCTATGTTGTGTGTTTAAGCTGTCCACTGGCAGTGATTATGTAAGCTGTTGTTATGTTTCTAAACTTTTATATAAAAAAAAAAAAATTATACAAGTATGTCAAAGTAGTGTAGGAAGTTTGGGTTTTGAGACTATTCTTTCGACAGTCGACCCACTTTATTGTAAACGGGTTCAGGGTTCGGGCGAATGTTTTAACATGTTCGCTTGGGGAAAACTTTCTCTTAGGCGTGGGGGATTGCGGAGGGGTCTAAAATTTTTCTTAGGGATATTTTGTTGACCATTTATATTAAGGAATGTTTTCTAAGTATGTACGGATGGACCTTGGTGTCAGGTGTACTTTAGGTTCAACTGTAAGGTTTCATATAAACTACTTTGCTAGTGGCGTATCCCCGTTGTTTGGGGATGAAAGTTTTGATTTAGTTATTTTGGTAATTAATGTGGGTTTTGTTGGGTGTAGGCTTTATATTGTGCAAAGCCAATTTGTGGGTAAGGTATTATATGTCGTACTTTTGTTTGAACAATTATGGGTTTTAAATATATACATATAACTGGGAATGTAATAAGAAATTGTGATAGTGCACGGTTTACGTGGCATATTTTGTTCAATCCGAATGTTCTTTGTATGTAAATTTTGTTGTTGTTGTTGTTCTGGGGTATTATAAGTGTGTATTCTTTGTGGTTTCATGTTAACATGGTTTGCTTGAGTTGAAAGGGAAACATGGGATTAAATTTATTATGTACACGTGAACAGTGATTGGTTTATGAACATCCTGCTGTATGGGGATGGGATGTTTCCTTTGATGAGCTTGGTTCAATTCATGCTGGGTTTTTATATCTTAGAGTGTTTGGCTTTGATTATTGACATATCCTACCTGTACAAAGTTCATACACTCGAGTATGTTCAGCATAACACGGGTTTGGATTTCTCCATGATATTATATAACCACTATGTGTTCTTTGTAATTGATATATGTATATATTTGTACCATGTGGTGAGCCTTGCTGTCTATGGGCAAAGTTAATGTAATGCAGTTTTTTCCTAATAAAATGTAAAAAAAAAAAAAAAGATTTATGAATTTCCTTTTTTTCTTTTTATCTGATAAAGAAAACTCTTGTGTTCTTAACAGCTGGAGAAGCCGGTGAGAGCAGAAGGTAGCGTTGAGATCTGGTTGATGAAACTCTTGGTGATGTGCCAGCAGTCAGTGCACGGCATCATCCGCCAAGCTCACCATGTCATCCAGGATCCAGACCTAAATGTCCTCCGCTTCCTGGAACAGTTTCCAGCTCAGGTATATTATCTGCTACTTGTTTTCCTCACCCCCGCTGCATGTGATGGAAGATAATTTGTCACCATTAATGTCACACCTTCATTCTTTAAACAAGTTCTCTTAAATAGTTTCTTTCTGTATATTCAGCAGAAAATTTCTCACTTCACCCGCTTCCTCTACCTCTACTAAGTTACATCCAAGTCTCACCGAGTTCTTTTCCTCGCAACTTGAGTTTGAAATCCCATCTGTACACTAGAAAATGTAAGCACTAATTGGATTGATTTGTATCTCTCTCATGGCACAGGTTGGCATCCTGGGCCTGCAGATGATCTGGACCAGGGACTCTGAGATGGCTCTGACACAAGCCCGTGCTGACCGCCGGGTCATGGCGGATATGAACAACAGGTTCCTGGACCTGCTAAATCTCTTGATTAACCAGACGACCAGAGACCTGGAGCCTGTGCAGAGGACCAAGTACGAGACCCTCATCACCATCCACATCCACCAGAGGGACATATTTGATAGTTTGGTAAGATGGAGTGATAGTGTGTGCTTTGTTGTGGAGAGAGAGAGAGAGAGAGAGAGAGAGAGAGAGAGAGAGAGAGAGAGAGAGAGAGAGAGAGGAGAGAGAGAGAGAGAGAGAGAGAGAGAGAGAGAGAGAGAGGGGAGAGAGGAGAGAGAGAGAGGATGAAAAGACGAGGATGAAAAATAGCTCTTATTAATGGGGGAGGATGAAGAGTCATTGTGATCAACATATTCTTATATTCAGATAATAAAATAAATATAGAGAGCGAGGTAGAATACCATCATGGAGTGCATGTTTTACCTTACGTCTCTGAATACTGAAAAATTTAGAAATGAAAATTTCAAAATTCTTCGTCTCAACTGCAACTCCACTACATCATAAAGACGATGAAATCGAAAGACAAAGAATTGTGGTCCTGTACAATAACTCTATGGGTCATCTCGTTGGTACTTCTCGAAAAGGTAAACATTTTAAAATTTTGGGATGCTGTCAGCCAATGAAAATATATTCAACTTCAAATTAAAATTCCTATTTTTATTTCTCTAATGCAGTACACAGATAATGTAGTTTACATTATCTGTGAACTGGTAGAGTACTTCAAGGCAGCTTTACAACAAAATATTTAGTCTCTCTGTGGGTGTGTGATGGGGAGACTGGCTTATCATTTTCATGTGAGAAAAATTTCTGCCCTGCACAAAAGTTTGCTGTATTACACATTTTATTTTGCAACAGAGACAGTTTAATGTACTCTATATATTTAGCAACACTAGCAAAGCGGGGAAACATAATTGAGCTCTCCAGCCATCTTGTCTGGGGAGAGGTTGTAGAGGGAATGGCTGTGGGATTGACGGTGTTTAGTCTGGAGAGAGGGTGTCAGTGTTTATCCTGAAGAGGTGCCAGGATATAGTTTGAGGAGGGAGTGCTAGTATTTAATCTAGGGCGGTGTCAGTATTTAGTCTAAGAAGAGACTGGTAGTATTTTATCTAGGTTGGTGTCAGTATTTAGTCTAAGAAGGGAGTGGCAGTATTTAGGTATTTAGCATGGTCTGGAAGGGGTGCCAGTGCTATTATTTAGACTTAGAAGAGAGTGCCAGTATTTAATCTTGGGAAGGGGTGCCCCATGCTCCAAGGGTATTTAATCTTGGGAAGGGGTGCTCCATGCTCCAAGGGTATTTAATCTTGGGAAGAAGAGGGTGCCCTATGCTCCAAGGGTATTTAATCTTGGGAAGAAGGGGTGCCCCATGCTCCAAGGGTATTTAATCTTGGGAAGAAGGGGTGCCCCATGCTCCAAGGGTATTTAATCTTGGGAAGAAGGGGTGCCCCATGCTCCAAGGGTATTTAATCTTGGGAAGAAGGGGTGCCCCATGCGCCAAGGGTATTTAATCTTGGGAAGGGGTGCCCCATGCTCCAAGGGTATTTGATCTTGGGAAGAAGGGGGTGCCCCATGCTCCAAGGGTATTTAATTTTGGGAAGAAGGGGGTGCCCCATGATCCAAGGGTATTTAATCTTGGGAAGAAGGGGGTGCCCCATGCTCCAAGGGTATTTAATCTTGGGAAGAAGGGGGTGCCCCATGCTCCAAGGGTATTTAATCTTTGGAAGAAGGTGGTGCCTCATGCTCCAAGGGTATTTAATCTTGGGAAGAAGGGGTGCCCCATGCTCCAAGGGTATTTAATCTTGGGAAGAAGGGGGTGCCCCATGCTCCAAGGGTATTTAATCTTGGGAAGAAGGGGGTGCCCCATGCCCCAAGGGTATTTAATCTTGGGAAGAAGGGGGTGCCCCATGCTCCAAGGGTATTTAATCTTGGGAAGAAGGGGTGTCCCATGCTCCAAGGGTATTTAAACTTGGGAAGAAGGGGGTGCCCCATGCTCCAAGGGTATTTAATCTTGGGAAGAAGGGGGTGCCCCATGCTCCAAGGGTATTTAATCTTGGGAAGAAGGGGGTGCCCCATGCTCCAAGGGTATTTAATCTTGGGAAGAAGGGGGTGCCCCATGCGCCAAGGGTATTTAATATTGGGAAGGGGTGCCCAATGCTCCAAGGGTATTTAATCTTGGGAAGAAGGGGGTGCCCCATGCTCCAAGGGTATTTAATCTTGGGAAGAAGGGGGTGCCCCATGCTCCAAGGGTATTTAATCTTGGGAAGAAGGGGGTGCCCCATGCTCCAAGGGTATTTAATCTTGAGAAGAAGGGGGTGCCCCATGCTCCAAGGGTATTTAATCTTGGGAAGAAGGGGTGCCCCATGCTCCAAGGGTATTTAATCTTGGGAAGAAGGGGGTGCCCCATGCTCCAAGGGTATTTAATCTTGGGAAGAAGGGTGCCCCATGCTCCAAGGGTATTTAATCTTGGGAAGAAGGGTGCCCCATGCTCCAAGGGTATTTAATCTTGGGAAGAAGGGTGCCCCATGCTCCAAGGGTATTTAATCTTGGGAAGAAGGGGTGCCCCATGCTCCAAGGGTATTTAATCTTGGGAAGAAGGGGGTGCCCCATGCTCCAAGGGTATTTAATCTTGGGAAGAAGGGGGTGCCCCATGCTCCAAGGGTATTTAATCTTGGGAAGAAGGGGGTGCCCCATGCTCCAAGGGTCGGAGAAGGCTCGTAAGGCTGTGTAATAATGAACGCTCAATAGTTACTTTGTTTCTAGTTTTATTTTTATTTCATTTTTATTCTTTATTATTTTCCTCGTTTTTTATGTTAAGTTGATGTTTTGCATATGCTTAAATCTGATTCTTATAGTTGAATTTCTTAGATTTTTTTATCGATTAAACTATTGTTGCTCTGTTAAACTTTTTTTATTTAATACTTTTGTTCAGCGAAGAATAACTAATTGATAAATATATATATTTTTTTCCATTTCACATCTTTACGGCTTAAATAATTTTAGCTATGTTCATTTAAAATATCGACTCTTTGTTGCCCAGAAATTTTTACTTAAAAGATGCATTGCCCTCATTCTTACTACAGTGTCGCAACATTCTTACTACAGTGTCGCAACATTCTTACTACAGTGTCGCAACATTCTTACTACAGTGTCGCAACATTCTTACTACAGTGTCGCAACAACGTGAGGTCGGTGTCCGACTTCGACTGGCTGCGCCAGATTCGCATTTACTTCCGCGAGGACCTTGACCGCACCAACATCGTGCTCACCGACGTCACCTTCCACTACCAGAATGAGTTCGTGGGCTGCACTGAGCGGCTTGTCATCACTCCTCTCACAGACAGGTTTGCACCCTGGAACCAGTGCTAATATAACCATTTAAGTTGTAGACGATTATTAGTCGCAATATTCACTTGTCAATTACAATAAAATGCTGTGTTTTTACACCAATAACAATGCCTTTGTTTTTCTTGATTACACATGGAAAACTAAAGTCGATATAAATATTGTCTGTGGTGCAGATGCTATATCACACTGGCACAAGCTCTGAGCATGAGTATGGGTGGGTGTCCCACTGGTCCTGCCGGCACCGGTAAGACAGAGACCACTAAAGACATGGGCAAGACTCTTGGCAAGTACGTTGTGGTCTTCAATTGCTCTGACCAGATGGACTACCGAGGTCTTGGCAGGATATACAAGGGTGAGTGCATGCTGCGGTCTTCATTCTGTTTTGCTACTAACAAATAACACGAATTTTATTTTGCGTAAGTTCTGTCTTATTACCACTTTACAACATTCATTCTCTCTGGCTACCCCCATATAATGACACCCATTGTTTTCTCGTACCTTGCATATGACAGTAATGGTTCTATCCTGTTACTCCCGCATCCTAACATCTTTGGTACTCCCACGTCCTAACACTCGTTGTATCTTATTACTTCCATATGATAGCACACGTTCTGTCCAGTTAGAGAGCAACATTAAAACTCTTGTTTTCATTCTTGATACAAATTAGAGAAGGATATTTGAAAGAACCATTCTTCCTTATGAAAAGAAAATATAGAATAAATTATAACAGAAGGAAATAAAAGTTTTTATTGATATGCAAAAAATATAGTTACATAAATAAAAAAAAATAAACATGAAACTTTCCTAACTGAAGCAAATAATGAAAAATAAAATACAAATTAATTTCGTGAAGCGAAGATAATATATACAACGGGCAGATGGAATTTCAATGTGCCTTTGTACGTGGCAAGTAACTCTCAGGGTTCACGATGTGTGAGACGAGGTAGTCGCTGGTGGACGCGACTCTTGTATAAAAATTAGCCTTAGACTGAGAGCACAGACGCCAACAGTTGTTTCACCAATGGAAGATGCTGACTTTGCGTACTCTATGGAGGGTTGCTGATGGACTTTGAAGACAACAGATGATCACTTACATAGGGTAAAGTGACACATTGCTGTCTTCAGTTAAAGATGAGGTTAAGTTTGTGATCTAGTGCATAGATCAAGCTGCCCGCCTGGTCTCCTTGTGTCCAGTGACACAATTCGATCAAGAAGGTTTAAAAGATTCAAAATAACAAGAAGTTAAAAACCCAGACAATCAGTCACTCGCATGAAAGGCAGAAAGCCTTTTAAATAAATGTTGAAGACTAAGAATGATAACGTTAAAATACGTAAGCCAAATCAGGTCGACTTACATTAAAAAAAACATAAAAAGAAAGAAGAGTGGTATACCATACTTGGAGACATGGTGGGAGCAGAAGGGTCTCAGGCTGACTCCACCAGGTGGAGAAAGGTGGGGGAAGGATGGGGGTAGAGAGGTAACGATGCACGCCCAATACCCAACAAGGATTCATCCATTTATACTACCTCCACCATTCATTCATGCTTCCTCTCTTATCTAACGAACTTTTCCCTCACAAATTTCTTAAAAAATTGAAGAAAAATATTGTCAGCTTTATATTTATTGATTGTTCGTTTTCCGAAAAGTAAATACTGTATCATTACTTCTGCATTAGTCCTGTCTCTTGCCTCAGTCACTCCAGCAGTTCCTAGTTTCTGCAGGTCTGGCACAGTCGGGGTCTTGGGGTTGTTTTGACGAGTTCAACCGCATCGAGCTGCCTGTGTTGTCCGTGGCAGCTCAGCAAATTGCCGTCGTCCACACCTGCAAGAAGGAAAGACGCAAGACCTTCCAGTTTACTGACGGAGATGTTATACCCATGAACCCTGAGTTTGGTATCTTCCTTACCATGGTAGGTGGTGTGTGTATGTGTGTGAGAGAGTGAGAGTGTGGCTGTGGTTTGTGTATGTGTGCGTGCATTTGGGTATAGATTTTTTGGGTATGGCTTATGATCACATTTGTGTGACCTTGTGGATGTGTGCATGATAATAGGCTTTTTGGTGTGTGGGGGAATGTGCATTTGTCTGCCTGGACAAACATTTGAGGAGGATTTAAGAATCGTGGCTGGTAGATAAGTCTTGACCAAAACCTAACAGACAAGTTTGTATTGGACAGAGGTCAGGAACTTGTGCTCATATAATTTACATTCATATTACACTCAGACTGAGTCATTCAACAGTATGTAAATGTCAGATTTATTAGAGAAAGTTACTAAAACTAAAGGGATGTGTGAAGAACAGGCGAGAAATAGAGGCATAGACAGACTTACAGATAGACAGATATGGAGACACAATGAAAATAACAGACTGAAAATTGGTAAAAACAGTGAAAGGAATTGGGTAAGAAAGAGATATATATATATATCACACAACCCCTTTCTTTGTCTCAGTTTTCTCTATCTCTATTCTTTTATCTCTTTCTTACCCAATTTCTTTCACTGTTTTTACCATCTTATATTTTAATAATATATATATATATATATATATATATATATATATATATATATATATATATATATATATATATATATATATATATATATATATATATATATATTATATTTACACAAATTGGCAGACAAAAAGAATAAGAAGATGATGAGAAGGTAATGTGACCTTATACACGTCAACAATCCCTGTCAGTATACACCAGCAGAGCGCCTTACTCAGCTCTGACATGTTTCACTAGACTGGCTGAGAATACCACAGATGCGTATGCACTGTTTTACGCATTCAATTTGTAACAATAATTTCTTCCTTTTTCAATCTGGTCAAGTTGAGCACACATCTACCTGGGGCACTGATCATCAGTGCCTGGCCTCAGGATTACTTCAAATGTTAAGAATTTAATAAAAACTTAATTATTTTGCATAGAATGTATATCTTTAATTTTAGTACTTGTCCTGATAATTTCTTTGTAATATGAAAAGGTCAGGAGATACGGACCAGCACTAATACTGGGTTTCCCTTCACAAAGTGTGTTGGACTGTGGCCCGTGGCAAGGCATACAGTGCCAGATGTTACCCTCATTATGTGGCCTGGTAATTAGGGTTCACCAAAGTAACATAGAGCATTGGTACCTACTTATTTATGTGAAAGTTCTGGCAGCTATGTTTTAAATTTGTTACATGTGAATGACAATGTTAGCTATCATAAACAGTTAATTATTACTTAATAGCTGGGAATTTATGGTATCATCAGGGACGGCTTATAATTCTTGAAGAATATTAGGAATTTCTAGAGAGAGTATCACAATGAGGGAGTGAGAGAGGAAAACTAAGAAAATAGATAACATCATAGTAGGATAGGTGAGAAATAAAACTTCTGGTAGAAATGCAAGTGATTTATTTTTAATAAGTGAGAGAAAATGGACTAGAGTATGTAAATTTTATTAAGTTACTGTGATATTCACATAAATTATTCAAGAGATAAATGATTGGGGAGACTGTATTTATTATGGAAACTATAAAGCATAGGAAGAATACGAGCTTATATAGTGGATAAAAGATTTGGTTGAAAAGGAGAAATGTAATAAGTGAACAGAAATAAAAGTCCGCGTGAAAAACTGTTGCCAGCGGAGTGTCACAAAGATCAGTTCTAGACTGACACCCCTCAAGGGAGGTGTGTGTTTGAGGTGTGTGTGTGTGTGTGAGGTGTGTTTGTGTGTATGTATGCTTGTGTGTGTGTTTGCGTGTTTATTTGTGTACTCATATATGTGTGTGTGTGCTCGTGTGTGTATGTATACTCGTGTGTGTGTACTCACATATTTGTGTGAGTGCGTCCTAACAATTAATATTTGAACCAATAACTGGGTGTGGACGTGTGAATTGCTCATTACTTTATAATTTGTTTATGATTGTAACCATGTATAAACGCAAGTAAGTAAATTTACTTAAATGATTCATTACCTTTGTAACTTGTTCAGCTATCAAAACTTTGAGGTCCAGTCCCTGGACCCATTATGTACCTCTGTAATCTTTTGACTACCGCCCACAGGATGGGTATGGGGTGCATAATAAAGACATTAAACTAAAAAACTAACCATGACGCTGGTGAGGGGCTCTTGATCTAGGGAATTAAATCTGTGCTCTGGTTTCCTGAATTGAGCCTGAATACCTTCCATCCCCCCCCCCACATGCCCTGTATTAATCCTACGGGTTTAGCGCTCCTCCATGATTATAATTATTATCTAGACTGAGAATGCTTCAAATTTACATTATGTACCGTAAATAACTTCACAAAGGGAATAAAAACTATATTAATAAGTTTGTGGATGATGCAGTTATTTGCAAAATAATCATAGTGATATAAATGATCAGAAATACCTACAAGAATACCTGAATAAAGTGAACAAAGTGGATGATGGATGGATGGTTAAAGTAGAGTAATGCAATGTAATGGAAGTGGGAGAAAGTGATGATAGGCAACACCAGGAATATAACTGTGCGATAATTTTTTAAAAACATCAGATAGAGAAAGTAATTTAGTAATCATGGACCAATGATTGTCGCCAGAAGATCATATATATTAATTTCTGAAAAAAAAAAAACTTAAGGTTCACTGCAGTTCTGGATGTGGAAATGCTAGAAAAGCTGTTCACTTTGTATGTTAGGATAAAATTAGAATATTTAGTCCATAGATAAATAGCCCCCTCAGTTTAAACAATATCAAGAAAGGATTAAGACATTTAAAATGACTTCAGTTGTTGATACGAGGAAAAGAAGAGCATGGTAATCACTGTATAAAGTTTTGTTAGGATTTGAAAAATGAATGCAGTGGTGATTTTCTAACATTATATTGCATCTTCAATAGTAAATGATAGAAGGTAGGATTGCAAGAAGCAAAAAAGTGCTTGAAAAAGTGTTTAAAAATAGGGTATTATAATTTTTTCTTCATAAATAGTACCTGGAAAGTCATCATAAAAAAGAGGAGCTAAGTATTATAATTACTCAAAAAATTATACTGAATGACAAATTAATCACAAGATGTTAAAGTGTGAGCATAACTCTTCTGTGTCTAAAAATATGTAATTACAAAGAGGAATTCTCACAGTTTCATGTCATCCAAGTCAGGGAAAAAAAGGCTCAATACCGAGACTGGAACAATACACAAATAACCCTCATATAGAAGAGAGGAACTTATGACAGTCACAGTGTGACTTTGTAAATGGTCCAAGTCGGACCGAAACGCCGTCATAAGCTCCTCTCTTCTATGTGCGGGTTATTTGTGCACTCAATTGAAATTTAAGAAGCATTACCAAGAGTTAGAGCTCAACTCCTAACAGAATCAAATAGGTAATTTTACAATGCAATTTTAAATGAGCTCAAACTCAGACTCATTTCTAAGAAGCGTGTCATTAATATAATAGATGGTAAGTAACATAAAACTCTTAAAACCCACTGGATGGAATCTTAAATGATCATTAAAATCTCTTTGAGGTGCCTGAAATGCCAATTAAATCCCATCATTAAAAGCATTTTCTTATTTAACTCTGACACATCTTTATGCAGATCCTCTGGGATTCTCATGAAGACGAGTCTTACTGCAATAAATATAAACTACAAGGGATAAATATTGATTGAAATGGGTTTTTGTGTTAGAAATTGCTTAATTTGCTTGGTGTTAAATACTTTGCATAATAATGCTAATACAATAGTATTAATATTACTACTACTAATGATAATAATAATGATAGTAATAATAGCACAGTAATAGTTTTTTTTTCATCCTTTAAGAGTTTTGGGACTACTCTTAATTATACATCGATTAAGAATTATTATTATTTACTTATTTTCTCTTATTTCTTTGCTGCTGTAAAAAAAAAAATACAATGAATAACATGTTATGCTACAGATTGATGACATAAAGAATGAATGTATTTTGCTGTTCTAATGTAGTTACCTTTGACACACCTCACAGAACATAGGCTCGCGAAATCAGAAGGTAACCAACCCGCAGCGTCATCGCAGCATCTTCCTCATCATTACAGTTTACATTTCTCACTGCTTGTTACTCCACCACACGTTCCTCTGCTTCGGCAGTGTCAACTTGTGTCTCTTGTGCTGCTGATTGTCTTCTTCAGCCAATGCTTATTTGAATTTCGTCAATTTTATCTCATAGATTCTATAGATCTATATTTGGTGAGATTTTTGGATGCAGATAGTCTTTTAGAATTTAGGTTATAAACTCTGCTACTTGTAATATTGTTATTAAAGTCCTCATTGCTGCTATCAGTAATAGTTTGTGGCAAATTCTCTGTTGTTTTTCCAGGTTTACATTACTCTGTATCTTGTCATATTTCCAACACTTGACATCATAAACCATACCATGGGTGAGGTTCGAACCCGCGGTCAGAGAGTTTCAAAACTCCAGATCGTCGCGTAAGCCACTGGGCCAGCTAGCTTCAATAAGAGTCATCCAACTAGATATATTTCTACACCATAGGAAGGTTAGCATAGGCACCACTGTGTCTACAAATACAAGTCTGTAAAAACTTGCATTTGTGGACACAGTGGTGTCTATGCTAACCTTCGTATGGTGTAGAAATATATCTAGTTGGATGACTCTTATTGAAGCTAGCTGGCCCAGTGGCTTACGCGACGATCTGGAGTTTTGAGACTCTCTGACCGCGGGTTCGAACCCCACCCGTGGTATGGTTTGTTTGCAATCGTGTCATTACGATTTCTTGAGTCATGTTGACATCATATATTTAGTCACTTTGCACCACACTCCTCAGCTTCACAAATACACCGATGCAATTATACTAATTACAAAGTATACCATTCCATGCTGATAATAATACCTTCGCTTACCTACACTTTCTATAGTAATTACATATCACATTATTTTTATTGTAGTAACTATATTATGCCAACTTGACAAGAGTAACTGTATGGGCTTAAGAATAAAAGTCAAAATTCTGTGGCTGGAGCAATTCACAATCCCCAATTTACAAAGGAAAGTTTAAATAATGTTTCAGTCCGTCCTGAACTATTGTCAAGTCTCATTCATTATTAAAACATGACTGTAGTCGTACTCTCTCATGCAAGACCAAATATCTTCCTTGCTTCTGACATCACCACACATCATCTTCCTTGCTTCTGACATCACCACACATCTTACTGAGACTTTCTTCCTCACATTCTTATGACTTGCTTCCTGTCTCACGCTTTACCCAACACCAAAAGTTTTGTCTAGATATTTGCCTCATAATGCCCATAGCTGCAGTTTCTTAGATAGTCACATACCCTTCTGAACATGTTGTTTTATTAGTGTAGAATTCAGATACTGTAATGTATATCTTTTAGTGATCCATGTTACTCTCAATGCAAAATTGTGTTCATAGTTATAATTTCCAAGATTTATGAACACCTATTTCACTCAGGTAACTAACAATTATTTAAATTTGGTTATATGAAATACTCAGTTTACAAAATACCATCAAAATTTACTTTCAAATACAAATATATAAATAATTTTAAATTTCCATAGCTGATGATATATACATTTTTTCCTTAACAGCAAATCGCGAATACTCTGTTCCAGGTAAACACGTACCTTTGTATCGCCACTATGCCTGGGACACAGACAATGTATATATATTTTGTCTATATCACTGTGTATACTATACACATTTCTGCTCAATCACTGTATATTATATACATTTCTACTTTATTAATGTGTATATTATACACGCCTTCACTCTATCAGTGTGTATACTATACATATTATTTCTCTATTTGCTCTCTATCGTTGAGTATGTATACAGTTCCTCTATCGTTGAGTATGTTGTACATATGTTATCTCCCCTAAATTACTGTGCATACTATACAATTCTCTCTATTAATTTATATACTATATATTTTTCTCTCTATCATTGGATATACAAACATCTATCACTAGAAATACAAATAGTTCCTCCATAGGTTGGTATAAATACTTTGTCTCCTGCCTATCACTTAATAAACTCACATCTCTATCAGTGTGTGCTGTACATGTGTTTTTCCCTGTCTCTCACTACGTAAACATATATTGATAATAATTATTTTAGTAGTTGATAAGCAGCACTTTATTTCCGGCATTAATAAGTTGGGATGTGGTACTTCGTACTTAAAAGAGCAACTCGTTTTGAAATGTTACATAAAGATGTGGATGAAGGGGCACACTCGACCCCCACTCTCACAACACAGCAAATAAAATCTTTATTGTTTTCACTCTGTCAACAGTTATCATATGTTCCCGCATATAAGGCGAGCTTTTTTTTCCCCATAAAAAGTCTTGAACAGTCACCCTGAGTCTTATATGGCCAAGGTCAGGGGTCATGGGTAGGATTTGGGTTATGTTTTAGCAGTTGTTTACTAACATTACGTTACAACCTCTTGTAAACATCGTCTTGCATACTCATATGAACGTGCATCTTATATGCCGTTCTGATGAGAGGCTTTGGTATCGAACAAAATAGACGAAAGAAAATATTGAACACATCTACACACAAATATCTGCCACTTGGGAACAAGACACCTAGCTTAACTATAACACTTTGAAAAAATATATAATATGCTTTTGAAGCGTAAAGTACGCTGTTAATGCGACAATATGACATATGGCAATAATAATAATAATAATTTCACTGCGTACTCTTAACATCCGTTCTCATGTAGGCGTTGTAAAGATACTTATCCCAGATTTAATCACTGCTGGTTGCAGTGACATTGTCACTGTAATGGCTACGTTGTCACATCGTCTTGACAACTAAATCACTGCTGGTCACAGAGATGACAGTATTGGTCACAGAGATGACAGTATTCGTCGCTTCAGCACTGACCCTGCTGCTCAGGGTGATGTAGAAGTCACTACTGGTGGTGGCTGCGATGTCACTACTGGTGGTGGCGGCTGAGATGTCATTACTGGTGGCTGCGATGTCACTACTGGTGGTGGCTGAGATGTCACTACTGGTGGTGGCTGCGATGCCACTACTGGTGGTGGCTGAGATGTCATTACTGGTGGCTGCGATGTCACTACTGGTGGTGGCTGCGATGTCACTACTGGTGGCTGCGATGTCATTACTGGTGGTGGCTGCGATGTCACACTGGTCGGTGGCGCGATGCACTACTGGTGGTGGCTGGATGCACTACTGGTGGTGGCTGGATGTCACTACTGGTGGTGGCGAGATGCACTACTGGTGGTGGCTGAGATGTCACTACTGGTGGTGGCTGCATGTCACTACTGGTGGTGGCTGCGATGTCACTACTGGTGGTCGGCCGATGTCACTACTGGTGGTGGCTGCGATGTCACTACTGGTGGTGGCTGGATGTCACCTACTGGTGATGGCTGGATGTCACTACTGGTGGTGGCTGCGATGTCACTACTGGTGGTGGCTGCGATGTCACACTGGTGGTGGCTGCGATGTCACTACTGGTGGTGCTGCATGTCACTACTGGTGGTGGCTGCGATGTCACTACTGGTGGTGGCTGCGATGTCACTACTGGTGGTGGTGCGATGTCACTACTGGTGGTGGCTGCGATGTCACTACTGGGGTGGCTGCGATGTCACTACTGGGGTGGCGGATGTCACTACTGGTGGTGGCTCGGATGTCACTACTGGTGGCTGGATGTCACACTGGTGGTGGCTGAGATGTCACTACTGGTGGTGGCTGAGATGTCACACTGGTGGTGGCTGAGATGTCACACTGGTGGTGGCTGGATGTCACTACTGGTGGTGGCTGGATGTCACTACTGGTGGTGGCTGAGATGTCACACTGGTGGTGGCTGAGATGTCACTACTGGTGGTGGCTGAGATGTCACTCACTGGTGGTGGCTGCGATGTCACCACTGGGTGGTGGCTGAGATGTCACTACTGGTGGTGGCTGAGATGTCACTACTGGTGGTGGCTGCGATGTCACTACTGGTGGTGGCTGCGATGTCACTACTGGTGGTGGCTGGATGTCACTACTGGTGGTGGTCTGCGATGTCACTACTGGTGGTGGCTGCGATGTCACTACTGGTGGTGAGCTGCGATGTCACTACTGGTGGTGGCTGCGATGTCACTCACTGGTGGTGGCTGGATGTCACTACTGGTGGTGGCTGGATGTCACTACTGGTGGTGGCTGCGATGTCACTACTGGTGGTGGCTGCGATGTCACTACTGGTGGTGGCTGCGATGCCACTACTGGTGGTGGCTGAGATGTCACTACTGGTGGTGGCTGAGATGTCACTACTGGTGGTGGCTGAGATGTCACTACTGGTGGTGGCTGAGATGTCACTACTGGTGGTGGCTGAGATGTCACTACTGGTGGTGGCTGAGATGTCACTACTGGTGGTGGCTGAGATGTCACTACTGGTGGTGGCTGGATGTCACTACTGGTGGTGGCTGACGATGTCACTACTGGTGGTGGCTGCGATGTCACTACTGGTGGTGGCTGCGATGCCACTACTGGTGGTGGCTGCGATGTCACTACTGGTGGTGGCTGCGATGTCACTACTGGTGGTGGCTGCGATGTCACTACTGGTGGTGGCTGCGATGTCACTACTGGTGGTGGCTGCGATGTCACTACTGGTGGTGGCTGCGATGCCACTACTGGTGGTGGCTGCGATGTCACTACTGGTGGTGGCTGCGATGTCACTACTGGTGGTGGCTGAGATGTCACTACTGGTGGTGGCTGCGATGTCACTACTGGTGGTGGCTGCGATGTCACTACTGGTGGTGGCTGCGATGTCACTACTGGTGGTGGCTGCGATGTCACTACTGGTGGTGGCTGCGATGTCACTACTGGTGGTGGCTGCGATGTCACTACTGGTGGTGGCTGAGATGTCACTACTGGTGGTGGCTGAGATGTCACTACTGGTGGTGGCTGCGATGTCACTACTGGTGGTGGCATGCATCTGTCACTCACACTGGTGGTGGCTGAGATGTCACTACTGGTGGTGGCTGCGATGTCACTACTGGTGGTGGCTGCGATGTCACTACTGGTGGTGGCTGAGATGTCACTACTGGTGGTGGCTGAGATGTCACTACTGGTGGTGGCTGCGATGTCACTACTGGTGGTGGCTGCGATGTCACTACTGGTGGTGGCTGCGATGTCACTACTGGTGGTGGCTGCGATGTCACTACTGGTGGTGGCTGCGATGTCACTACTGGTGGTGGCTGCGATGTCACTACTGGTGGTGGCTGCGATGTCACTACTGGTGGTGGCTGCGATGTCACTACTGGTGGTGGCTGCGATGTCACTACTGGTGGTGGCTGCGATGTCACTACTGGTGGTGGCTGCGATGTCACTACTGGTGGTGGCTGCGATGTCACTACTGGTGGTGGCTGCGATGTCACTACTGGTGGTGGCTGCGATGCCACTACTGGTGGTGGCTGCGATGCCACTACTGGTGGTGGCTGCGATGCCACTACTGGTGGTGGCTGCGATGCCACTACTGGTGGTGGCTGAGATGTCACTACTGGTGGTGGCTGCGATGCCACTACTGGTGGCTGAGATGTCACTACTGGTGGTGGCTGAGATGTCACTACTGGTGGTGGCTGAGATGTCACTACTGGTGGTGGCTGCGATGTCACTACTGGTGGTGGCTGCGATGTCACTACTGGTGGTGGCTGCGATGTCACTACTGGTGGTGGCTGCGATGCCACAATTATTATATTGTATCATTAGTAATGTCCTGCTCTTTGTTTACTCATAAACTAAAATGCTGAAAAATAGTTTAATATCTCAGAACCAGTAAAGTATTATCCTAAGTTGCACATATTGCCTTTAAATATCACTTTCCCACGGTTCATTAAGGAACATTGTACTAATATCTTTAATTTGTACGAAGCATTGGCAGTAAGCAGGCACGTAGGAAAGCATAGACATGCAGACAATGTAAGCATTTATCAAATGTTTCATTCTGATAAAGTTCCCATTGAACAAAACCTTTTAATGAGTCTCGCTCTGTCTCTGTCTCTTTAATTTACTAACAGAATTTGTCAGAGTTTATAAAGAGTGGTCTCACTTGTGTCCTGTTAAACTCCAGCATATTAAAACTTGTACACACACACACATGGGCCAGGAGCTATGAATCGACCCCTGCAACCACAACTAGGTGAGTACACACACACACAGAGGGGCCAGGAGCTATGACTCGACCCCTGCAACCACAACTAGGTGAGTGCACACACACAGGGGCAAGGAGCTATGACTCGACCCCTGCAACCACAACTAGGTGAGTACACACACACACACACACACACACTTATGGAATAAGACCCACTGTATAGCTACGATTATTTACCGCATGTGTATTCATAAATATTTATTTAAAGATTATTTCTTCCTGTAGTTTTAAAGTTTTATTACAGAAATAATAGTCTTGTATTATTTATGTATGAGGATGTATGTGTACATAGAGGCTATTGTTTGTGTACATATAGGCTGCTGTACGTGTACATAAAGGCTATTGTGGTGATAGAGGCTATTGCATGCTGACCTACCTTCTCATTGTATCTTAATTCTTACACTGTACATATTTGCTCTATCCACCACACCATCACCTCCTGAACTCACCATCAATCTGCGGCACTTCAACACTTCTGCCACTGACGACACATCGAATCTGGCAACTTAACCTTATCTACAATGGTATGACGGCTTCTGCAATGGAACCATGAATTCAACAATTGTATGGCCTTTAAAATGGTCTCACCGATACCATGGCAATTCCATCATGATTCTGTGGAAACACAATTACCGGCTGGCAAATGATCATAACAGAACCTGGGATACCATGGACGCCAAGTGTTGCCAGAGAACCTGAAGATCCAGTTTCGGAATGTGGCCATGATGGTTCCAGATCGCCAAATAATCATCAGAGTGAAACTCGCCTCATGTGGCTTTCTGGAAAACATTACACTGGCTCGAAAATTCTTCACACTCTACAAACTTTGTGAAGAACAACTCACTAAACAGGTGTGTGTGTGCATTACTGTCTTGTCTAATCTCACCTGTTCTTTACAAATGTTGCCTTCTTCTTTTGTTACTATACATTTTCTCTTTGTTAATTTAATTGTTTATCTCTTCTTAATCATAGTACTTGGTCTAAAGAGTTAATTTAATAAATATAGAACAGATTGACTATTGACTTAGCGGGAACTGTCATTACGTTCAGTTTTTTCCTTGGTACATATATAAAACCAAAATAAAAACAAATGTAATATTAATCTAGAGATAACAGAGAGACGGAAAGAAAGAATACAATATACAAACAAGATGGAAAATAAGACATAAATATAGTTGATCCTTTATTAACAACGTTACGCCCACACGGTGATAAAGTATGTCCCACACTGTGATAAAGTCCACTATGTGGGAGAAAGGTTGTCAATAAATGTATTATACAGCACTTGTCTCATTTCCCAAAGCAGACAGGAGTTTGAACTTCCTCTCTTCCCTTGTTGCAGGTCCACTATGACTTTGGGCTTCGCAACATCCTGTCGGTGCTGAGGACACTAGGAGCCTCCAAAAGAGCCAATGCCAAGGATTCTGAGGCTACCATTGTGATGCGGGTGCTCAGGGACATGAATCTCTCCAAGCTGGTCGGTCAGTCTCGCCGGACAGTGGCATGATTTTATGCTGTCTCTTTGATGTTGTCACTTACAACAAAAGCAACAACATAAACAACAACAACAAAGGATAAACAAATAAAAACAAAAACACAAAAAGCAGCAAAACGCCAACAATATTATAAGGTTCCCCTTATTTTTTCTTTATCTTTTTTTTTCCTTCTTCCAACTTTTCTGTTTTATTTTGTTCACAACTCAAGAAGTCCTGATCCAATCAACTTCAAAATTTCTACGGTGTTGCGCGGTCACTATGACCATATTCTTGGAACAAGTGGTATGTGCAGGTGCGCTGTGACCAGAGTTGTTCAACTCATCCCCAGCATTGTGCAGGTGCGCTGTGACCAGAGTTGTTCAACTCATCCCCAGCATTGTGCAGGTGCGCTGTGACCAGAGTTGTTCAACTCATCCCCAGCATTGTGCAGGTGCGCTGTGACCAGAGTTGTTCAACTCATCCCCAGCATTGTGCAGGTGCTGTACCAGGTGTTAACTCATCCCAGCAGTCAGGTGGCTGTGACCAGAGTTGTTCAACTCATCCCCAGCATTGTGCAGGTGCGCTGTGACCAGAGTTGTTCAACTCATCCCCAGCATCCTGCAATATCCCGGATAACTTCCATCACCGTCAGCTACGTGGCTTCAGACGTTCAAAAATGGTGTCACGTAATTCATCAGCGGCGGAGAGTGAAATTAAAGTGATGGTATAGACTATTTCATGTGTAAAATAATATGATTTTTTTATTCCCGTTAAATAACTTTATATAAATTTCAGTTTATCACTTCTGAACATCTTTAGTATTTAATGGCTGATGCTAATTTGCGTGCAAGGAAATTTGTAATCGTTGGAATCCCTGGTATTGGGCGCCATAAATCCCAATTTACCAATTTTGTTAAATAAACTAATGTTTTTATTCAGTAACTTAAGAATACTTCTTTTAAAATTGTTGCAAAATTTGGAATCGTTGAAATCAGACCAAGTAATATAAAATGCCTTTTCTGATCGGCTTCAAACTTTTAACATTAATAGGTTTTATTAAAACAAAGCTTGTCACTTACTTTGAGCTGTGTATTTTTTTCACTTATCAATTTAGGTAAATTGTTTCCCACGTAATAACTAGAAAATTTCTCTTTTGATCGGCTTCAAACTTTAAACGCTGGTGTATCTTAAATGAAAGTATTCTTACATTCACTTTGGACTGTGTGACTGAAAATTTGCCATTTTTTTTACAGTTCTATCAAATCAGACTCATAAAAATATTGGCATCAAATATTTTTTCTTATAGGATTGTACAGATTTTGAAATAGAATATAAATGAAGAAAAATGAACTGAAGAAAAAAAAAAAAAGTTTTCAGGGCGTTTTTAAATTGAACTCCTCTTCGCTGAGGGGGAGGGGATGTCCTAGTAGCGGAAAAGAGGCTCTCGGTCTGAGGAATTAGACCCTTTGGTCTTCTTCCTCCAACCGATCCTAAGTCCTCCCAGTCCCCTTCCCCAGTCCCATCCTCCCCATCCCTCTCCTCCCAATCTTCCTCCCCTCCCATCCCTTCCTTTTCCCCATCCCGTTTGCAGCCTATGGTGTCCTCCCCTCTGGCATTACGGTTTCTAGGTAGGGGGAAGTGTGCCGGAGTTCTTCTCACTCCGTGAGGTCCCTCGGGGGTGGTGTAGTTTGCCATGGAATCTGTATCGTTTGGAGGCGCCCTGCTTCCTTCCCAGATTTCTAGGGGGTGGGGCGGGGTGTCCTTCAGATGACTGGTGTATCTCTGGAGACTGCCTGTCGGTTCTGGGAGGCGGCAGCCGAGGGAAGTATGCTTTGTGGCAGGTATGCGTGTGCCATCTCTTTTGTCCACCGAAGTGGCTCAGTGGATGTAAGGTTGCTTGCTATCCTGGAGTGCTGGTTTATTGGCGCTCGGGCTCCATGCTTCATCTGCGCTGCTGGTGGTGTCGAGGTCTTCTTGGATGTGGAGTGAAACTTACGGCCCTTCTATGCCTTCTAGTAACTGTCCCACCGCTTTCTTTTTTTTTCTTTCTTCCTTTATTTTTCTTAAAATAATAAGGAAGATGTACCACCATTATGGAGATTTCGTTCCATGACCCCCCTCCTCCTCCCAGGCCCCTTTTTGTTACCGAATCCTGTTCTCACCCGGTTTCGTTACTGGACCATTCTTCGAACTTTTCCCATACCCCTGTACTTTCTGCTGGTGACTCTTCGTCTCCTGCTCTAGGTGCTGAGGCTCCACCCATTTCTTCTAGTGCCTCTGACCCTTGCATGTCTTTGACTGTGCATCCGGCTTCTCTCATCTGCGAAGTTAAACCCGTCCCACAAGCCCAAGTCTCTTCGCATTTCTCCGGTGCTTACAATTCTCTAACAGCTCTCCTTTTCAGCCTCGGGGCCTAGTTCTCACCCCCTTTCTAGCTCTCCCTCTCATGTAGTCCACTCTTTCCCTGTTCCCTCCCAGGCTTCTCCAGCCCCCTTCCAGACTCCTCCTGTTTCCCCACAGGTCTCTTCTTCTGTCCCCACCAGTGCATCTCCCCAAATTCATACTCCCTTCCCCTCTAAGACCTCTTTGGTTCCCTCCATTGTTTACCTGATCTCTACTTACTCTCCTTCACCTGTCTCTGAAGTTGTGGTATTGGCATCTTCCTTGTCTGCTGAAGCACTTGAAGCTATCTCCAAATATATATATTGCGGAGACGAAACCCTCAATGAACACCGGTGCACCCCCTCATGACCCTTCATATTTTTCACAACCCTCCCAGCAATCTTTTCCTTCACAGCATTCCGATTCTTCCCTGCTTACTCGCTTTCCATTGCCTCCACATGTTGATTTCACTGACCCTACTAGCCCATAGATTTTTATCGTTTCTCATTGTTTGAATATCCATTTTTGTGAATAATGACTTATTTACAATGGAATATTCGTGGCCTCAGGGGTAATCGGGGAGAGCTCCAGGTGTTGCCCGCCCAGTTTTCAACAGTCTGTCGGGTTACAAGAGCCTAAAGTTTGTTTGGCTGTTATCCGTCCCGTTTCAGGCTATGTGTTGTTGCATTCCTCTGATCTCCTTCCTGATGAAATTTTTAATGAGAGTGTGCTCCTTGTGCGCGTTGATATACAGTTTCAACAGGTCTTTGTTTGATCTCTGCTGCATTATACTGCAGCTCGTATCTATTTCCACAGGTGGTATACACTTTGCTCTCTATATCTCTCCCCTTCGCGTGCATTATGTATCTCGGATGCTGCATTCTTGATCTCTTCACTGCCGCTGCCCATCTTGTTAGGTGATTTTAACACTCATCATTATCTTGGGGAGGGGGGTCTCACTGTGACTCTCGTGGTAATCAGTTGGAGACACTTCTCACTTTTCATCCTCTTCATATTTTATATACAGGTGCTCCCACCCACACTGCACTACACATGCATGTACAAGCATATATATATTAACCCCTCTGGGTTTCTCTTCTATTTTTCTTCCTAGTTAGTGTTCTTGTTTATTTCTGCTTATCTCCATGGTGAAGTGGAACATAATTCTTCCTCTGTAAACTATGTATGTCGTAAGAAGCGACTAAATGCCGGGAGCAATAGACTAGTAACCCCTTCTCCTGTATAAATTACTAAAAACAAGATAAGGAAAAACTTCATGAAATTGGGATGTTTGAATGTGCGTGGATGTAGTGTGGATGATAAGAAAGGGATGATTGCTAATGTTATGAATGAAAAGAAGTTGGATGTCCTGGCCCTAAGCGAAACAAAGCTGAAGGGGGTAGGCGAGTTTCAGTGGGGAGAAATAAAGGGGATTAAGTCAGGAGTATCTGAAAGAGTTAGAGCTAAAGAAGGGGTAGCAATAATGTTGAAGGATCAGTTATGGAGAGAGAAGAGGGAACATAAATGTATAAATTCAAGGATTATGTGGATTAAAAGAAGGGTCGGATGTGAAAAGTGGTCATAATAAGTGTGTATGCACCTGGAGAAGAGAGGAGTGTAGAGGAAAGAGAGAGAGATTTTGGGAGATGTTAAGCGAATGTGTAGGAACTTTTGAGCCAAGTGAGAGAGTAATCGTGGTAGGGGACGAAAATGCTAAAGTAGGAGATGGGTTTAGAGAGGGTGTGGTAGGTAAGTTTGGGGTACCACGTGCAAATGATAATGGGGAGCATTTGATTGAACTTTGTATAGAAAAGGGTTTGGTTATAGGTAACACATATTTTAAGAAAAAGAGGATAAATATGTATACAAGATATGATGTAGGGCGAAATGACAGTAGTTTGTTGGACTACATATTGGTAGCTAAAAGACCGTTGGGTAGACTTCAGGATGTACATGTTTATAGTGGGGCCACAGATATATCAGATCACTTTTCAGTTGTAGCTACAGTGAGAGTAAAAGGTAGATGGGATACAAGGAGAATGGAAACAGCAAGTAAGAGAGAAGTGATGATTTATAAACTAAAGAAGGAGGCGGTTAGGGTAAGATATAAACAACTGTTGGAGGACAGATGGGCTAGTGAGAGTATAGGCAGTGGGGTAGAAGAGGAATGGGGTAAGTTTAAGAATATAGTGTTAGTGTTCAGCATAAGTTTGTGGTTATAGGAAAGTGGGTGCAGTAGGGAAGAAGAGCGATTGGTGGAATGAGGATGTAAAGAGAGTAGTAAGAGAGAAAAAGTTAGCATATGAGAGGTTTTTACAAAGTAGAAGTGATGTAAGGAGGGAGGAGTATATGGAGAGAAAAAGAGATGTTAAGAAAGTGGTGAAGCATTGTAAAAAGAGAGCAAATGAGAGGGTGGGTGAGATGTTATGAACAAATTTTTTTGAAAATAAGAAAAAGTTTTGGAGTGAGATTAATAAGTTGAGAAAGCCTAGGGAAAGAATGGATTTGTCAGTTAAAATTAGGAGAGTTATTAAATGGAGAGTTAGAGGTATCGAGAAGATGGAGGGAATATTTTTAGGAATTGTTAAATGTTGATGAAGATAGGGAAAAATAAACACCGGTGTCGGTACATCCTGAAGCTGTGATTTCGTACATGTACATCCTGAAGCTGTGATTTCGTGTCTTAGGGCAAGGAGGAATAACATCTTATAGGAGTGAGGAAGAGCCAGTGGTGGAAGTTCGTGAGGCAATGAGTAGAATGAAAGGGGGTAAAGCAGCTGATATTGATGGTATAAAGATAGAAATGTTAAAGGCGGGTGGGGATATAGTTTTAGAGTGGTTAGAGTTTTTATTTAATAAATGTATGAAAGAGGGTAAGGTACCTAGGGATTGGCAGAGAGCATGCATAGTTCCTTTGTATAAAAGCGAAATGGACAAAAGAGAGTGTAAAAATTATAGGGGAATAAGTCTGTTGAGTATACCTGGTAAAGTGTATGGTAGAGTTATTGTTGAAAGAATTAGGAGGAAGACGGAGAGCAGGATAGCGGATGAACAAGGAGGCTTTAGGAAGGGTAGGGGGTGTGTAGACCAAGTGTTTACAGTGAAACATATAGGTGAACAATATTTAGATAAAGGTAAAGAGGTGTTTGTGGCATTTATGGATTTGGAAAAGGCATATGATAGGGTGGATAGAGGGGGGGCAATGTGGCAGATGTTGCAAATGTATGGAACAGGAGGTAGGTTATTGAAAACAGTGAAAAGTTTTTGCGAGGATAGTGAGGCACAGGTTAGAGTATGTAGGTGAGAGGGAGATTATTTCCCAGTAAAAGTAGGCCTTAGACAGGGATGTGTGATGTCACGGTGGTTGTTAAATATATTTATAGATGGAGTTGTAAGAGAAGTGAATGCTCGGGTGTTGGCAAGAGGTGTGGGGTTAAAAGATAAAGAATCTAACACAAAGTGGGAGTTGTCACAGTTGCTCTTTTCTGATCACACTGTGCTTTTGGGGGATTCTGAAGAGAAGTTGCAGAGGTTGGTGGATGAGTTTGGTAGGGTATGCAAAAGAAGGAAATTAATAGTGAATATAGGAAAGAGTAAGGTGATGAGGATAACAAAAAAAAATAGATTACGGAAGATTGGATATCAGATTGGAGGGAGAGAGTATGGAGGAGGTGAACGTGTTCAGATATTTGGGAGTGGATGTGTCAGCAGATGGGTATATGAAGAATGAGGTGAATCATAGAATTAACGAGGGGAAAAAGGTGAGTGGTGGTCTGAGGAGCTTGTGTAGGGGAATGTATGAGAGTATAGTTATACCAACACTCTTGTATGGGTGTAAGACATGGGTTGTGAATGTTGCAACAAGGAGAAGGCTGGTGGCAGTGGAGATGTCATGTCTGAGGGCAATGTGTGGTGTGACTATAATGCAGAGAATCCGTAGTTTGGAGATTAGGAGGAGGTGTGGGATTACCAAAACTATTATCCAGAGAGCTGAGGAGGGGTTATTGAGATGGTTTGGACATAGAGAGGATGAAACAAAATAGAATGACTTCGAGAGTGTATAAATCTGTAGTGGAGGGAAGGCGGGGTAGGTGTCGTCCTAGAAAAGGATGGAGGGAGGGGGTAAAGGAGGTTTTGTGTGCAAGGGGCTTGGACTTCCAGCAAGCGTGCGTGAGCGTGTTAGATAGGAGCGAATGGAGACAAATGGTTTTTAGGACTTGACATGCTGTTGGAGTGTAGGCAAGGTAACATTTATGAAGGGTTTCAGGGAAACCGGCAGGTCGGACTTGATTCCTGGAGATAGGAAGTACAGTGCCGGCACTCTGAAGGAGGGGTGTTAATATTGCAGTTTTGTAGCTGTAGTGTAAGCACGCCTCTGGCAAGACAGTGATGGAGTGAGTGATGATGAAAGTTTTTCTTTGTCAGGCCACCCTGCCTTAGTGGGAAAAGGCCTATGTGTTAAAAAAAATATATATATCTCTCTCTCTCTCTCTCTCTCTCTTCATATATATATATATATATATATATATATATATATATATATATATATATATATATATATATATATATATATATATATATATGTCGTGCCGAATAGGTATAACTTGCGATTTTGGCTTAAATAGCAACGCTCTTCTTGCCGAATAAGGCAAGTGAAAATTTGTGTATGTAATAATTTCGCAAAAATCATTCTGAACCTAACGAAAAAAAATATTTCATTGTGTTTGTTTATTATTAAATTATTGTAAACTTATCTAAAATATGTTTAGTTGGATTAGACTAAATTAAATTACACTTGTTATAATAAGTTAAGGTAAGTTTTCTAAGGTTCTTTTGGTACAAAATAATTAATTTTTACATTAACATAAATGAAAAAAAAATATCTTTAAACGTATAACAGAAAATTTTAGAAAGACTTAATTTTAAAGGAGTTCTTGCTAATTGACCAATTTTATCTATTCGGCACTATATATATATATATATATATATATATATATATATATATATATATATATATATATATATATATATAATATTATATATATATTATAAATACTAATTAGGTTTGATATATATATATATATATATATATATATATATTCACAAACACTAATCTCAGGTCGAAGTGCTATTCCACTGTACCACGCTTGTTCAATACCTTGGCGCCCAGCTAACGCTAGACGTTTTTGATCCAATGCAGCCAGCCTTCAGGCAGGTGGCTTTCAGCTTTTCATCTGATCCCCTGCATGCATCGACCGACGAGAGATTTTTACAATGTTTAGAATTCACAGAACAGGGGAAATATTCACAAACACTATGCAACAAGGGCTTATATTAACAACCTGCCTGAGAATAAGGCAGTGGTAAAATTAGATTTCATGAATGCATTTAATCTCCTTAAGAGAGACGTAGTATTAATAGCTGTACAAGAACATTTCCCTGGTCTCTTCCCTTTTGTTTCAGCTGGATACAGCAAGGAATCAACACTCATGTTTGGTGAGCATGAAATTACGTTTTTAGAGGGTGTCCAGCAAGGGTATCCTCTCGCACCATTTCTCTTCTGTAAAGCAGTTAGGGAAATCACTGTCAGACTGACCAGTGAGCTAAACATCTGGTTCCTAGATGATGGCACACTAGCAGGTACAAAGGAGACTCTTCTAGGTGATCTTGATCAGGTGATGACACTTGGACAGGAAATGGGACTCATTCTGAATCCATCCAAATGGGAAATCACGTCAGTCAATCAACAAGTGATTGACGCAGTAGATCAAAACTACCAGTTACAATAGTCATTGCCCCCACAAATAGTGTCGTGCTTGGAGCACCTCTGGGAAGTGAAGTCATTGACTCAATTCTCAGGAAGAACCCTTTTTGCAAGCCAGGCACTTCGGGGCATGATACCTCTCATTATCGTCCAGTTGCTCTAACCAGAGCAATCTGCAAGGTGATTCAGGAATTGGCGAATAGACGTCTGGTATGGTATTTGGAGACTCACGATAGTCTTTCTCCTCGCCAATATGGCCTTCACAAGGGCGGCTCTACTTTGGACTCCCTGCTCCACTAAAACACATATGTGCGAAATGCCTTTGCTAATAAACACTCTGTTAAGGCAGTCTTTTTTGATCTCGAGAAGGCATATGACACCATTTGGAGGTATAACATCTTAGCCCAGGCCCAGTCCTTAGGCATCCATGGTAATCTGTCGACCTTCCTTGCTGCTTTCTTATCTGAACGACATTTTCGTGTCCATGTTGGTGCCTCGCTTTCCTCGGACTTTTGGTTGTCGCTTTATGTGGATGACTTCGCTATAGCTTATGTAGGCGCTGACTGTCGCCTGGTAGCGGCCTTCCTTCAGGATGCAATTGACCGTGTTTTCCATTGGGCTACTTCTTATGGATTTAAATTTTCTGGTGTGTAAACCCATTTCATTACTTTCACTGGACGTCCTATTGTCCCAGATATTCCATTGTACTTGCACAGCTCGCGTATCCCGGAATGTGATACGATCAAGTTTCTTGGCCTTCTGTTCGATCACCGTTGACATGGAAACCTCACATTTCCTCTTTGAAAGCAGCTTGCCATGGTCGGCATCGTTCATGGGGGGGGGGAGGGATTGCAGGACTCTCCTTCATTTGCATTCCACCCTGGTTTCTTCCTTAGACAATCGTCGTGATGCTCATTACCTTCGTTATTTTGTCCGCTCTCATGACCTTAATGTTCCTTCTACGTATAGGTTGGTCTCAGACGTTAGTAGAGGTCCGTTATTTGATCGGCAACCCTGCTTACTCTGTCCGTTTTCTCATCGTCTTCACTCACTCCGGTCTTCTCTCCAGTTACCTCCCTTGTATGTTCATGTAGCGTCTGCTTTTTTCCTTTCTCCTTGGGGGGTTCCGACGATTCGTGTCTGGTCTCCCCTACTGCCATTCGCTAAAGCTCTTATACCTACAACTGCTTCTGTTTTTTTCTTGATCACTTCCGGTCCCATGCTCGTGACGTCGCTGTTTATACAGATGGTTCCAAATCTTCTGACGATGTTGGGTTCCCGGCGGTGTTCCCTGACGATGTTGGTAAATTAGACACATATGCAACACTTGGGTATCTTTATTGAGGAAACGTTTCGCCACACAGTGGCTTCATCAGTCCATACAAAGGAGAATCGTGAAGAACAGGAGGAGTTTGAGGTGGTCAGTCCCTCAATCTTGAGTCGATGTTGTCAGTCCATCAATCTTGACGATGTTGTCCGGGGTCATTTGTTAGACTCGATGAGTATTTTTACAGCCGAGTTGTATACATCCTCGTAGCACTTCTCCATATTACGTATATGTTTCCTTCGGCATTTGTGATTTATAAGCTATAAAAACAATTTGATTCACCTCATCAGTTGGTCCTTCGTATTCAACTTTGGTTGCATTGTGTGGCTAGCAAAAACAAAGATGTCGTTTTATGTTGGGTCCCTGGACACGTTGATGTGCGGGGCAATGAATAGGCAAACACTGATGAGCGGTCAGCAGTACATGATTTTCTGGCTTGCTATAGAGGCATTCCGTTCAGGGACTATTTTACCGTCATCTCTACCCGTCTTCACAACCGTTGGCAACAACGGTTTGTGGTCATCTTTCCACCAGTCGGTGGAAAGATAGCCATACATTTCCACCATTGTCGTACTCTAGAGACTGCACTCTCCCATCTCTGCATCAGCCATACTTGACTTACCCATGGGTATCTCATGGAGCGACACCCTATTCCTCACTGTGAGGTTTGCCGGGTCTCTGTTTTGGTTCGTCACTTTCTTTTGGGTTGTCCGGTTTACCAGTGAGCTCACAGGATTTACCTCCACCATCGCCGCCGCTCTTCCACTTACTTTATCTTCCCTCCTTGCTGACGGTCCTGACTTTGACTTACAATCACTTTTTGACTTCTCAACAACTGCTTTACTACACAAACTCTGACGTATAGCCTTTATCTCCCTTCCAGCCCTTTTCTCCCATTTCCAACTAGGTGTTTATAGACCCGGCACTGTTTTCTGCCCCGCAGCGCTGCATGACCCTTGTCAGTTTAGCGCTTTATTTGATTACAATAATTTAAATTGAACTTAAATCGAAATTCATTTTCGGAACAATCTCAGCAACATTTTCTTTTTTTTTTGTTCTCCATAATTTTTTATAACTTAAAGATTATTATTTATTGTTATAATCATGGGGAGCACTAAACCCGTAGAATTCTACAGCGCTTGTGTGGGGATGGAAGACATTCAGTCATAATTCAGGGAACTGGAGCATAGATTCAATACCCTAGATCAAGAGCCCTTGAGGGGTATAACTTAAGAGCGCAAGATTTACAGGATTATGTGCCTGCGTGGGCGACCTGTGGACAGTGTTACACAGGTTATTACCACTTTTTGTTTCCTTTTGATTAATGGAAAATGGTTCCCAAGATCGGCTTCAGACTTTCATCAGTGGTGTGTCTTACTTAGAAGAAAGTTGGTATTGTTAATGAAGTGTGTAGGTGACATTTTGCCACTTTTAGTCTCGAAGTGGTTTAGTGATATTTTACATTATTGCATTATTTTACTTTGATTCTAGTGAGGGGCTCTTGATCCAAGGAACTGCACTTATCCTCATTTTGCATAAATCAACTATGAATACATCACATTCCGCAGGTACTGAACATTAACCTCTCATAGCTCTTACATCTAATTAAAGGGACGAAAAATTCTTTACTTTAATAATAATAATAATATCTTTATTTACTACAAGTACATGTACAAGGTATACAGTCCTAGCTGACATCAATGACATACTACTATATAGAAAGCCACTTGTTATGCTGAGCATTTCGGGCAAATTAGGTCAGTTTTGTCCCAGGATGCGACCCACACCAGTCCACTAACACCCAGGTACCCATTTTACTGATGGGTGAACATAGACAATCGGTGTAAAGAAACACGCCCAGTGTTTCTACCCTCGCTGAGAATCGAACCCAGACCCTCGCTGTGTGAAGCGAGAGCTTTAGCCACCAGGCCACGGGGTCTAGTGGCCCCGTTGATTCAGTGTAACAGCTGGAGAATGCTTCTTCTGGTCGGCTTCATACTTTTAGTGATGATGTGTTTTCCTCAGTAGAAGCTTCCCTTTCATTTTAGGATCTTCAAGTTTTAATGTCAGTTTGATTAATCAAATTGGTTCTTGCTAAGCAACTAGAGAATGTCTCTTCCGATCAAAATTAAAACGCAGTGTTTGACTTTATTGGTTTATCCTAGCTTATATATACATAACTTTCATTTAATAACGCTTTTTTAAGTACTTGGAGGCATACTTTCTTAATTCTTAAATGCAGGAAAACTTACGAAGAGAAAAGTTTGGATATTTTTGGTCTGTGTTGATCTCTGTCTGTCTTTTTATAAAAGAAAATGGAAAAATCTAAATACTGATTTTCAAATGATAATTTCTGAGTGTCTCATCCAGTTGCCTTCACCGTCATCACTGATAACTTGATAATAAAAATTCTGAGACACTTGAGACTTAATGTGCCAATCTACAGGGGTTGCACAAAATAATATGAACACCTTGTTATGTAACTTTTTTTTTATTTTCAATATGGAGTTAGTCCTACATTTGCAACTAAAAACAACACCAATTCGTTGAGGAATTGATTCATATAGCATTTGAACAGTATCCAGCTAAGTTTTGAACCATTACTCAAGCACAACCTGTTTTAACTCTTCCAAAGACGATGGTGGAGGACATCCATTCCTGACTCGCTGTTCCAGTTGACACCTCAGATGCTCGATAGTATTTAGATCCGGACATTGTGGGGGCCAATCCAAGTGTTCGACTTCACGTTCATAATCTCTATGACAATTTTGGACAGTGTGAATTGGTGGAAGATAACACATTTAATACATATAACATTAAAATTTATTATTCATTCATTCGACAGTTCACTCAGCAGGTGTTCATATTATTTTGTCCACCTGTATTGCACGACATTGTTCTGAGATAATACAAGAATTCCTATCCAATTTGGCTTCAGAGTTTGTGTTTCTTAGTGGAAAGTTTAAATTAGG
Organism: Cherax destructor; assembly: GCA_009830355.1. Lineage (NCBI taxonomy): Eukaryota > Metazoa > Arthropoda > Malacostraca > Decapoda > Parastacidae > Cherax > Cherax destructor. The sequence goes on along the minus strand of WNWK01004498.1, from coordinate 35,735 downwards.
TTAGCGCTCTTTATGTAGCAATTTGCAATTTTTATTGAAAAAAATGGATATTATTGTTCATGTGATAACCTGTGAATACGTAATCTGATTCACTACAAATCTTCATTGCTAATACTTAGTTTCTGTACTAATCTTTTGACGTGCACTGACGTACAGAGGCCTGGGTTACCTTTCTCAGATCGCACAGCGACCAAAATATTTTTATTTATCATCATCATCATCTACTTCGTATAACTATTATAATTATTATTATTGTCATTATTATTATCATAGCATCTATATTTTTAACAATACAGTACAGTAATTCTTTTGCTAATATAGTAGACTGATATCTTAAATGAGTATAAACTGGTCAGTTTTGTCATATATACATTGAGAGAAGTATTTCTCTCGGCGTGTATATGCTGAGAGTGTACTTTAATCCCTATTTTAGGAATTTAATGGCTCTCATGTAGTCGATAGGCTTTAAATACCATTAACCAACTTTACTCAGATCATTGTACTTTTCCGTCAATGCCCTTAATCATTACTAATCTCTCATTTTTTTTCTTTTTTTCTCACTGCCATCTGCACCCTTCTCATCTATTTATTCCTCTCCCTTGCCTATTCGTTGCCCTCTGTCTCTTTTTTCTCCCTTGCTATCTTTATTTCCCTTCTTATCCTTTTCCACTTCTCTCTATTTGTGTCTCCTCCCTTCCCTCCATTCCACCACCATCACAACAAACAGACGAGGACGAGCCGTTGTTTATGTCCCTGATTGATGACCTCTTCCCCAACATGGCGCAGGAGAGGGGCTACCACAACCAGCTCACCACCTGCATTGCCGAAATTGTGACTGAGTTAGGACTTGTCAATCACCCTCCCTGGACACTCAAGCTTACTCAGGTGGGCTCCTTACTACCTTCACCTCTCATTCTCTTTGAGTGTGTTACTTTTAATATTTATTAATTACGCGAGTCAATAAGGATTCTTAGTATTATCGTGGGAAACATCAAACCTGTAATGATTATACAGCCCCTGGAGAAATGGCAGGAATGGGGAGTAGTCATCACGAGTATACCTGGAGAGGGTTTCGGGGGTCAGCGCCCCCGCGGCCCGGTCTGAGACCGGGTGGATCAGTGTCTGATCAACAAGGCTGTTACTGATGGCTGCACGTAAACTGATGTAAAAACCACAGCCCGGCTGATCAGATACTGACTTTAAGGTGCCTGTCCAGCGCCTTCTTGAAGACAGGCAGGTTTGATCCGAGGAAGGAAAGGATATATTTAATTTCTTGGATCAAGAAATGTTCAACATTAAGGTATACACCTGATGGGGTTTTAGGGGCACAAACCACTTAAATTATAGTATTAAGGATACCTTAATACGTTAGGCAGGAGAATTCAGTTAACTCAGTGTTTACTCACACACAACCCCACACACGCATATACAACAGGCCTAGTATCGACATGTGCCTAGGACAAAATGGTAACTAACTAACCTACAGAAGAACCTCAGCTCCGACATCCCGACCGCAATCAAGCAAACTAACCCAAAACAACCAAGCACTGTACCCACAGCCCCCACCCTTGCCCACCACAAACTCCACCTTCACAACAACCCCCCATAGTATCTTGCCAGGTCTTCCACTCCCCCAACCCCAACAAACCCCCAGACTACAGTATTAGAAAAGAAGCTGAATGTTTGATACCAACACAGATGGAATAACAAATGTAAGAAGTGGCATGAAAGAATCATGGAGACATCCCCAGGCATCATAGCACTCACAGAAACGAAGCTCATTGGAATGATAACAGATGCGATTTTTCCATCCAGATATAAGATCCTGAGGGAAGATAGAGGGAGTAGAGGCGGATGGGGAGTCGCACTTCTCGTCAAAAACCGGTAGAGATTTGAGGAAATGGAACTAATTTGCAGAATTGAAGCAAGGGACTACATAGGAATAATTCACACTGGGGATCCCAAGGAGGTGATTGCAGTAATGTACAACCTGCCACAGAACAGCAGGAGGCCAAGAGAAGAATATGATGAGAACAAGAGAGCAATGGCGGACACACTAGCTGAGGTAGACAGAAGGGCCCACATGGTTAGGGCAAAGTTATTAGTTGTGGGTGATTTTGATCACAAGGAGATTGACCGGGGAGAACCTGGAGCCACATGGGGGACCTGATACTTGGAGAGCTAAGATGATGGAGGTGGTACTGGAAAACCTCGTGCATCAACATGTCAGGGTCACTACTACTAAAGAGAGGGGAGGATGAGCCAGCAAGACCAGACCTAGTATTCACCTTGAGTAGTTCAAACATTGAGAACATCACATACGAACGGCCCCTTTGAGCTAGTGGTCATGTGGTTCTGAGCTTCAAATATATAGTAGAGTTACAAGTGGAGAGGGAAGCAGGAAGAGTAGGACGGGAGAGGCCAAGCTACATGAGGTAATGAGGCATGAGGAATTTCTTGCATGAGGTTCAGTGGGAAAGAGAAATGTTGGGAAAAAATCAGTAAATGAAAGATGAACTACGTGAGAACAAAATGCAAGGAGGCAGAGGAGAGGTTCATTCCCAAGGGCAACCAAGGGACACCAGAACGAGCCTTTGGTTCACCCAAAGGTGTAGAGAGGCCAAAACTAAGTGTGCTAGAGAGTGGAAAAAATATAGAACACAAAGGACCCAGGAAAATAAAGAGATTAGTCAAAGAGCCAGAAACGAATATGCACAGATAAGGAGGGAAGCCCAGCGGCTATACGAAAATGACAGAATCGAAAGCCAAGTCTAACCCGAAGCTGGTGTACAACCACATCATGAGGAAAACAACAGTTAAGAACCAGGCAATCAGGCCGAGAAGTATGTGAAGAGCTCAACACGAGGTTTAAGGAAGTATTTTCAGTGGAGACAGAAAGAACTCCAGAGAGCCGGAATAATGGGGTACACAGGTACACCAACAAGTGCTGGACACAATACATACAACCAAGGAGGAGGTGAAGAGACTGCTAAGTGAACTAGATATCTCAAAGGTGGTGGGACTGGACAACATCTCTCCATGGGTCCTGAGAGAGCAAACTGAGGTACTGTGTGTGCCACTAACAACAATCTTCAACACATACATCGAAACTGGGCAACTACCTGAGGTGTAGTCCAAATTTGTAACAAAGGGGACAGACACGAGGCATTAAACTACAGACCAGTATATTTGACATGTATAGTATGCAGAGTCATGGAGAATATTATCAGTAGAGTGGTGGATCACCTAGAAAGGAACAAGCTCATACACGATAACCAGCACGATTTCAGGGAAGGGAAATCCTGTTTACAAATCTAATAGAGTTCTATGACAAGGTGACGAAAATAGGACAGGAGAGAGAGTGAGAGGTGGGTAGATTTCATTTTCTTGGACTGCAAGAAGGTTTTGGACAGTTCCACAAGATATTAGTGGAAAAGCTAGATAATCAGGCACATATAACAGTAAAGGCACTGCAGTGGATCAGAGAATACATGACAGGGAGGCAAAAACGAGTTATTGTACACTACAAGGTATCAGAGTGGGCGTCTGTGACGATCAAGGTTCCACAGGGGACAATACTAGGACTGGTGCTGTTTCTGGTATAGGTGAAAGACATGACAGAAGGGATAGACTAAGAAGTGTCTCTGTTTGCAGACGATATGAAGCTAATGAACAGAATTCAGTCGAATGAGTGTCAGGAAATGATAAGGAAAGCAGTGATAGCGATCCTTCAGTCAGACCCAGAGATGCAGAGGTAAAAGCAATGGGAAGAGTCTTAAAGAGGCTGAAGGAAACATATATGAAGAAAGACGACAGGGAGAGCAAAAATAAATTGAAAATATCATCAAACAGGAGAGGAGGACATGACTGGGCTGATAAATTTTCAGAAAATCGGGGGAAACTTGAGGGGTAAAAATAGACTGGTCAAATTTATTTTCAGGATAGAAACTATGCAAAACAGGATCCTGTAGTGGAAACCACAGTTAAAGGAAAGAACAAAATACAAGCGAGTGTTCCTCGATCATGAGAGAATGAATACAGAATAGCAGAAACTGAGAGAGAGGATAGAAAGATGCAGGGGCGCCCAGAGTCAGAAGGACCAGCAAACACATCCACCCAAAGAACCACCCACAGAACACTGCAACCAAACAAATTAACCTAACTCACACCACACTCCGTACTCACAGACTCCCCCTCCCCCTCCAGCACAAACTCCACCTACACAGCAGCATCCCATAATGTCGTGCCAGATCACCCACTTCCCCAGGGCCCACAAACCCCCCAGAATACAATCCTGGAAAAGAATCTGAAAGTATGGTACACCAACACAGAAGGAAAAAGTGTGAGTAGTAGCATGGAAGAATCATGCAAACATCTCCCAGACATTATAGCACTCACAAAAAGCAAGGTGACAGGGATGATAACAGATGCCATCTTTCCATCCAGGTATCAGATCATAAGGAAAGACAGAGGGAACAGTTGGGGAGGAGTTGCACTGCTCATCAAGGAGTGGACAGAGGGGAAGCAAGGAACTACATAGGAACACTTCAGACTGGGGGTTCCAAGGTGGTGATTGCAGTGATGTACAACCCGCCACTGAATTGCAGAAGGCCAAGACAAGAGTACGATGAGAGCAACATAGCAATGGTTGCGACACTAGCTCAGATTGCCAGGAGGGCCCACATGGGCAGGGCAAAGTTACTAGTTATGGGTGATTTCAGCACAAGGAGACTGACTGGAAAAACCTGGAGCCACATGGTGTACCAGAAACGTGGAGGGCCAAGTTGATGGATGTGGTACTGGAAAGCCTCGTGCATCAACATGTTAGGGATACTACCAGAGAGAGAGAGAGGAGAGGATGAACCAGCAAAGCTGGACTTCATATTCACCTTGAGTAGTTCAGACACTGGGGACATCACAAATGAAAAGCCACTTGGAGTTAGTGATCACATGGTCATGAGCTTTGAATACATTGTAGAGCTAAAAGTGGAGAGGGAAGCAGCATGAGAAGAATGGGAGAAGCCAAACTATAAAAGAGGGATTACACAGGTATGAAGAATTTCCTGCTTGAGGTACAATGGGAGAGAGAACTGGTGAAAAAAGTGAATAAAATGATGGAATACATGACCAAAAAATGCAAAGAGGTGGAAGAGAGGTTCGTACCTAAAAGCAACAGAATCAACGGGAAGATCAGAACGAGCCCTTGGTTTACCCAAAGGTGCAGAGAAGCCAAAACTAAGTGTGCTAGAAAATGGAAAAATTATAGAAGACACATGCCCCAGAAAATAAGGAGATTATCGGAAGAGCCAGGAATGATAATGCATGGATATGGAGAGAGGCCCAGAGGCAGTAAGAAAATGATATAGCATCGAAAGCGAAATTTGATCCAAAGCAGTTGTAAAACCACATCAGGAGGAAAAGAATAATCAAGGAGCATGTAATCAGGCTGGGGAAGGAAGGAGGGAGATCACAAGAAACAACAAGTTTGTTTACGATATTTAATTAAATATTTTCAGTGTAGACAGATTGGACTACAGTAAACCGGAATGGTAGGGTACACTAACAGGTGCTGTACACAATACACACAACCGAGGAGGAAGTAAAGAGGCTGCTAAGTGAACTAGATACCTTAAAGGCGGTGGGAGTGGACATTTCTCCATGAGTCCTGAGAGAGGGAGCAACTACCTATCTTTAAGAAAGGAGACAGACAAGTAGCATTAAACTACAGACCAGTGTCACTGACATGCATAGTATGCAAAGTCATGGAGAAGATTATCAGGAAAAGACTGGTGGAGCACCTAGAAAGGAATGAGCTTATACAAGATAATGAGCTTATACAAGATTTCAGAGAGTGGAAATCCTCTTGTCACATACCTACTGGAGTTTTACGGTAAGGTGACAGAAGTAAGGCAGGAGAGAGGAGGGAAGGTAGACTGTATTTTCTTGGACTGTAAGAACGCTTTTGACTCGGTTCCGCACAAGAGATTAGTGCAAAAGCTAGAGGATCAGGCAGGAATAACAGGAAAGGAACTGAATGGATCAGAGAATACCTGTCAGGAAAATAACAATGCACGATGTTAAGGGACGAGGTGTTCCACAAGGGTCGGTTCCAGGGCCGGTGCTATTTCAGGTATATGTGAATGACATGACGTAAGGGATGGATTCAGTGGTGTCCGTGTTCGCAGACGACGTGAAGCTAATGCGGAGAATTCAAGTGGATGAAGATCAGGTAGAACTACAAAGGGATATGGACAGGCTGCAACCCTGGTCCAGCAACTGGCTCCTGGATTTTAACCTCACCAAGTGCAAAATCATGAAGGTTCGGGAAGGCCAAAGAAGACCGCAGACAGAGTATAGGCTAGGAGGCCAAACACTGCCATCGTCACTCAAGGCAAAGGATCTTGGGGTGAGTATAAACCCGAGTACATCTCCTGAGGCTCAAATGGGTCAAATAACTGCTGCAGCATATGGACTCCTGCCAAACCTGAGAATAGCGTTTTGACACCTTAGCAAGGAATTGTTCAAGATTCTGTATACCGTGTACCTCTGGCTAGTATGGAACACACACTTTGTCAAAAACGTCAAGATATTAGAGAAAGGGCAAAGGTTTGCAACAAGACTAGTCCCAGAACTAAGGAATATGTCCAACGAGGAGAGGTTAAGGAATATCGACCTGACAACACTGGAGGACAGGAGAGATAGGGGGAACTTGATAACGACAGATAAAATACTGAGAGAAATTGACAAGGTTAATAGACACAGGATTTTTCAGAGATGTGACACAGCAACAAAGGGTCACAATTAGAAGTTGAAGACTCATACGAGTTATAGGGATGTTATGAAGTGGAACAGTCTGTAGAGTAATGTAGTGGAGGCAGGATTCATATATAGCTTTAAGAAGAGGTATGATAAAGCTCATGGAGCAGTGAGAGAGTGGACCTAGTAGCGGTCAGCGAAGAGGCGGGACCAGCAGCTATGACTCAGCTATGACTCGACCCTTTGCAACCACAAATAGGTAACTACACAAGCACGCCCAGGGATACACACAGCAAATATAGTTCCAGTTTTTATAAAAGGAGACAGACACGCAGCATTAAACTACAGACCAGTGTCACTGACATAATATGCAAAGTCATGGAGAAGATTATCAGAAGAGTGGTGGAGCACCTAGAATGCAATAAGCTTATAAACGACAGCCATCACGGATTCAGAGACGGGAAATCCTGTGTCACAAACGTACTAGTTCTATGACAAGGTAACAGCAGCAAGACAAGAGTGAGAAAGTGGTAGGTAGATTGCGTTTTCTTGGACAGTAAAAAGGCTTTTGACACAGTTCCACACAAAAGATTAGTGCAAAAGCTGGAGGACCAGGCAGGTATAACAGGGAAGGCGCTGCAATGGATCAGAGAATACCTGACAGGAAGGCAGCAGCGAGTCATGGTACGTGATGAGCTGTCAAAGTGGGCGCCTATGATGAGTGGGGTTCCACAGGGGTCAGTCCTAAGACCGGTGCTGTTTCTGGTATATGTGAATGTCATGTCGGAAGGAATAGATTCAAAAGTGTTTTTGTTTCCAGATGATGTGAAGTTAATGAGGAGAATTCTGTCGGAGAAAGATAAGGCAGGACTGCAAAGGGATCTGGACAGGCTGCAGGCCTGGTCCAGCAACTGACTCCTGGAGTTCAACCCCACCAAGTGCAAAGTCAAGAAGATTGGGGAAGGGCAAAGAACACCGCAGAATACGGTCTAGGGGGCCAAAGACTACAAACCTCGTTCATCACATCAACCAAATAACTACTGCAGCATATGGATGACTAGCAAACCTAAAACATCATTGAGACATATCAGTAAGGAGTCGTTTTGGACCCTGTACACCGTGTACTTCAGGCCCATATTGGAGTATGTAGCTCCAGTTTGGAACCCTCACCTGGCCAAGCATGTCAGGAAACTAAAGAAGTTGCAGAGGTTTGCAACGAGACTAGTCCCGGAGTTAAGGGGCATGTCCTACGAGGAGAGGTTAAGGGAACTCGACTTGACGACACTGGAGGACAGAATAGACAAGGGAGACATGATAACGACATATAAAATACTGAGAGGAATTGACAAGGTGGAAAGAGACAGGATGTTCCAGAGATGGGACACAGCAACAAGGGGTCACAATTGGAAGTTGACGACTCAGATGAATCACAGGGATGTTAGGAAGTATTTCTTCAGTCACAATGGAATGGTCTGGAGGCAGGTACCATACATACATTTAAGAAGGGGTATGATAAAGCTCATGGAACAGAGAAAGAATGACCTAGTAGTATGGGAATTTTGTTAGCTAAGTACACTTTCCGACAATAATAATAACAATACATGGCAGCTCAGACTTCTTGCAGCCGCGGTTCAAGAAGTCTCCTTCGAATGAGCTAAAGTTCTTTCACACAGGAGCTGTAGAATGACAAATAACTAGATAAGGTTATAAACCTAACATATATATATTTTCCAGTATAACAATTTACTGGAGTGTGGCGAGCTACTCACCTGAGTTTTGTAGGTCGTTTTCATATTACGACCTAGAATAGGTCAGCCCTAATAGCTTTGTGTCTACCTATGGACTGCAGTGCATATTTGGTGGATACAAGTGCTCATGCAACGGGAGCCTGTGGCGTTGACTGAGCCACTTCTGTCGAGAATGATGTCTTGGTTGTCGTTCACTAATGGTATTCAAACCATACTACGGGCGGGGATAGAACCCGCGATCAGAGAGTGGCTAGCGCGTCGGTCTGGAGTTTTATGACTCTCTGATCGCGGGTTCTATCCCCGCTCGTGGTATGGTTTGTTTGCAATCGTGTCATTACGATTTCGTGAGTCACTATTGGTATTCACTATTAATAATATTTTAAAAAGACACGTAAGCAAACACTACAACATATTTATTAGAGAACGTTTCGGTTCCAGGGCCGAAACGTTGTCTAATAAATATGTCCTAGTGTTTCCTCAAGTGTCTTTATTCACAATTTTTACGGTATCACTAACCAAGGTTTATACCAATATTAATAATTATTAATGGCAATCATTATTGGTTGTAGGATGGTGAGCCGATTTCTTCTGAGCAAAATTGACGTGAGCAGAATTGTTACTTGTTCACAGTACGGTTAAACAAATAATCAAATTGATGAATTATTTACTGTGATAGATGAAAAAAAAATGTGTAGTAGTTCGGCGTTCCTTTTATTTCATAAATTTATAGGTTGTCAGGATGTTCATTTTTGTAAACTGAACAAAGTTTTAGTACACTAAGATGTATATTGTGATTTAAACAGCCATTATGAATAGTGAAGACCTTCTGTAATGAGCTGAGATTATGAATGGTAATTAACACCGTCATGTATTTACGAGAGAATCAAATGCATTAACTAGAACAGATTTTGAGTAAACGTTTCGCTATCCAGTACAACACCAGTGGGTGGCGAAACATTTTCTTAATAAAAATGTCCTAGTCACATAATTGTTGCATTCTAAGGAGCTGAACAAAGTTGTTCATATTGTTGATGTGTTGCAGCTATATGAGACCCAGCGTGTGAGACACGGAATGATGACCCTGGGTCCCAGCGGTGCCGGCAAGACCTCCTGTATCCATGTACTCATGAGAGCTCTCACCAAGATGGGTCAGCCTCACAGGTACCGTATACTCCAGGACCCATAGGTCAGACTTTCAGCCAGCTACATCAGTCTCCCTGCCAGGTAGAACTGTATGACTTATGGATTTAGCGATTCCTCCATGACAAATTGGTTAATTCCCCCATGACAGGTTGGTTGATTCCCCCATGACAGGTTGGTTGATTCCCCCATGACAAGTTGGTTGATTCCCCCATGACAAGTTGGTTGATTCCTCATGACATGACAGGTTGGTTGATTCCCCCATGACAGGTTGGTTGATTCCCCCATGACAGGTTGGTTGATCCCCCCATGACAGGTTGGTTGATTCCTGTGGAGAAAATTCTCCAAAGGAGGGGGTATGCGCCCTTACTACCCTTGGTAAGGGCCCTCACCCTTTCCACCCTTAGGAAAGGGCCAGAGGAGGCGCGTCTGGCTGCATAAACAATTTAATTCAAGCCAGATGTACTGTCAACAGTGTGTCAAGAATTGTGCTGACCACAGCACCACGAGGCACCGCGTGGCACCACATGGCTGCACGAGACTGCAAAAGGCAGCACGAGCGGGGCAGATTGAATTTGGCCACCGCAAGAACGGGTCATACGACTCTATTGGTCATGCTGGGCGAGGCGACGTAAATCAACATAGACATTACTCGTTCGCGTCCGTTATATCATTTAATCTCCACTAACGTCGGGAAATAAGATAAGAACTCTGTTCCAGCGCGTTTAGTGAATAATATCAACATTGCAGTATATTCAGAAGTGTGCGCAGCTTCAGACTGCAAAAAGGAGAAACGTAGAGACAATCGCAAGTGAACTCCATCGAAACAAGACGGTGATTCTTCAGCGGCATTCTACAATCAAGACAGCATTTCCGCCGTATATGGTGGAGCCAACACCATCGCTCAAAGTTACACGAGCAAGGTAAGAATTTGATGTTCTGGTCAAAACAGGGGACTGCGCAGTTCTTGTATTCAAGAACATTAAATTTTTACCTAGGGACGGCGGTTATGCGTGGACTTTTTAGTCCAAAACAGTGAGTAAAACGCCTTTCAGTCCATCTAAGACTGAAATATGGACATACGCTCCTTTGGGGCAATATATTATAATAAACCACGTGTATGTTTACCTTACAGCCCTGTGGAGATTGAGGCCATATATGGATCCCCTGAGAAGGTGTTGGTGGCGGCTGTGACATCTTGGATTCATCAATAAGCTAAGTAGTATTAGCGAACCATACATTCCATGTTATCGTTGGAACCCATCCTCCACATGTTGGTCCTTACGAACCGGAGGTTTGTTCATTACGAACCGGAAGTTTTGGTCCTTACGAATCGAAAGTTGATCGTATTCGTACCAGGAGAGTGGCCACATGGTGGTCCAGAGATTTATACTCCAGTGTATAAATGTCTACGATCCAAGGTCCTTCGAGAAAAGCTGTAAAACTATTGTTTTTACAAAAGAAACCAGAACATATGGGTCCCTACTCTCAATCAAAGAGTATGGGAAGCTCTCGCGAGGCATAGAAAACGCGAGCCGGCAGGCGCTCACGCGACACCCAGGAAGAAAACGGTAGTCGGGTCACCCAAGGTTGGGGGACAGTACTGGGGGGGGCACCCCACTCACCCACGCGGGAGCAACACTTGAATTTCTGCTTAAGTCAGCAGAGTAGCAGATTGACTGGCACATGGCTGGTCTGTGAATGTGTATAGTATAAACAGTTTATATATACACACAGTGTTTATAATGTTTATAGACACAAATTAAGAGAAGAAACTGTGTATTATGTTTGTCTCTTATATAATATAGGAAGTGATATTAAGTTTAAACTTTCATATTAATTAACATTGTAACAGTGACATATGTATGTATATAAACATTGAATATATATGTGTAATGTGTATACAGTAATATTTTCATGTGTGTAGTGACGTCAGTGAGACTCAGTTTAGCTGAGACAACAATTCAGGACATAAACAAACCTTCGTGTTGTTTCGTCCATATGTACTCTGCACCTCAAGGCCACTGACCTTGAAAGACACGGTTAGTGGGTCAGTAGTGTGCTGACGCAGTCAAAACAAACTCAGCTGGAGTTTTTAAACACTCTAAGTGTGCTGTTAGTCATTATACTAGCAAGATGTCGTCATTAACCACAAAATTCAGCACGTTACAGACGAAAATTACTCAATTGGAGCAATTAATTTCAGTCTGTATAGGTTTAACCCAAGACACAAATATAGACTATGATCAGTTGGAAATTAAATCTCAATTATTTGATAAACGTCTGGAAATCATTAATTCAGGCTACGAGATATACGAAAAGGAATTTCTAGATTCCAACCCGACAGAGGAAGAAATTAAAAGTGTCTTGGATGCCTTTAGTGGACAACAATTAAGGTGGACAGGAATACAGGCTATCTGCCGCAAAACTTTGTCACAGAGACCTACAGCCAGTGGTCAGCAGACACCTGTCCACACACCTGCGACACCTGCCACACCTGGTGTTACCTTACCAACTCTTCCCAAATTGGCTATGCCTATTTTTGAAGGTAATGATTATGAAGAGTTCATTAGTGGGTTTAATTCTTTAGTGAATTCACGTACTGACATAGATGAGATTGCTAAGTTCAATTATCTCAGATATCTCGTGAAAGGTGAACCCTATGAACTGATTAAATCATTTCCGGTGGTCAAAGGCAATTATGCTCTAGCCTTACGTGTTTTAGCAGATAATTATCTTGATGCTGACAAAGCCAGGGTTAGACATGCAGTCTTAATATCAAGCTTGAAACCACCCAAACATAGTCTTTCAGACTTACAGTCATTTAGAATCACATTAGACAATAGTCTCAGAACTCTAGGAGTTAAATATGATCTAAGGCAATGTGATTGGTTTATCAGTGGTATTATACAAGATAAACTGTCAACACAAACCATTGAACGTTTAAATATTATGTTCAATAAACGCTATTTCACTTGTGAAGAAATTAGCAAGGGTTTACGAACAATAGTCTCATGCATGCAAGCAACGAGACAAGATGAGAAATCCACCAATCCTGTTGTGGATAATAAACCTTCAACTCAGTACAAAAAGAGTGTACCTACTCCCACTAAACCACATAATGGGAAATCCCATGTAGGCACTTATCAAGCTGTGAACACAACAGACAGTAAACAGACTGTCACACATAAACGTACTCCAAAATGTGTACTTTGTGATGGAACACATTGGGCACAGTATTGCATTCAATACACAACAATGGAGGCACGGAAACAACGTGCTCAACAGCTGAAAAGGTGCATTAAGTGTTTAGGTGAACACAAGGGAGGTAAATGCTCACTGAAGAAGTGTTTTAAATGCAAGGGAATGCATCATATAGCATTATGCCCAAGCACTTATGCTGAACAACCGACTTCCACAGAGTCAGGAAGTCAACAAACAGCAGCATTAAATGTGAGAGATAAGTCTAAATCGACTGCTCTCCCAATAGCTCGAGTAGAGTTATCCAATAAATTACACAAAACCAAGGTGCTAACATTATTTGATCAAGGATCACAAAGGTCTTTCATAAGACGAACAGTGTTGCAAAAACTGAATAAACAACCCCATGCCAAAATACAGTTAGAAATAGCTGGATTTTTCCAAAGTTCTGGTAAGCAGAAATATGACCTAGCCAGATTCACTGTTGGTCTAGGAAACAGGAAAAAGACAGTAGAAGCTGTGGTAGTCGATGATTTGCCTAAGTCAGTGCAGATCCGGGGAATAAGAGATACAGTTGCAGCACTGAAGGCGGCCAAGGTCAAGTTAGCCTGTCCTGACATACAGACGGACACAATTAGTCCAATTGATTTAATCATTGGAAGTGATTATTATCACTGTTTTGTGGAAAATATAGTAAGTAAACATGATGTTCACTTGCTGAAAACAGCTGGAGGCCATATGATATGTGGTCCAATTCCCTCTCAAAGCGGGAAAGAAGCTGAAATTGATTCAGTAGAAAATGTACTAGTTACAAGAATAACTGCTGATCATGTACCACAGAAAAATTATCATTACTGGAAGAAATGAATGAACCAGTTGATAAATTGTGGGATTTAGATGCGATAGGTATAGATGTAAATAAACCAAGCCCACAGGAGTCTGAGACTTATAACCAATATTTGGACACTGTCAAATATGAAGATGGACAGTATTGGGTTAGGTTACCATGGAAATTAAATCCACCACATCTACCTAGCAATTATCGCATGGCTTTCGGACAAATGAAAGCACAAATACATGAGCTCAGGAAGAATCCAGAGCTGCTGACTGTCTATGATAATATCATACAAGAACAGTTAGACAATAAATTCATTGAGGAAATAGTCGAAGATAAGTTGAAGAAAGATGCTCATTATCTACCGCACCACGGAGTCAGGAAAATTTCTGAAACCACTCCACTACGTGTTGTATACAATTGCAGCGCACGTGCAAATAAAGATGTAGCAAGCCTTAATGACTGTCTGATGACCGGACCCTCACTAACTGAGAAGCTTGGAGACGTGCTGTTGAAATTTCGCACAAATCCATATGCCTACACGGCTGATATTTCCAAAGCTTTCTTAAGAGTAGGACTACAAGAAATAGATAGAGATTATACTCGATTCTTGTGGCCAGAAAATCCACATGATCCTCGAAGTCCTGTGAAAACTTATCGTTTCAAGTCAGTATTATTTGGTGCAACATCCTCTCCATTCTTACTAGAAGCTACTCTTAATACACATTTGAAGAAATCTGAAAGTCCCTTCAAAGAAATCTTAAAGAAAAGTTTCTATGTGGATAATCTTCAAGGTACTGTGAATAAAGAGGAGGATTTGAAATCCTTATACAGAGAAGCTAACAAGGAGATGAAAGAAGCAAATATGCCTCTAAGGATGTGGAATACTAATTCAAATCAATTAAGGAACTTATCAAGAAGATTTCCCTGAAGCTGAAATTCCTGAATGCAACAACATGCTTGGACTTTATTGGAATACACAGGAAGACACTTTGAGTCTCAAAAGGATAACCAATAAATCAAGCAGTACACTCACTAAACGTAGTTTACTGTCAGAGGTATCACAATGTTTTGATCCTCTAGGACTCGTCTCACCAATTACCATAAAAGGTAAAATGCTTGTGCAAGAAGCATGGAAGCTCAAAATAGGTTGGGATGAGAACTTGCCTCTAGAAATGAATCAAGAATGGGATGAAATATCCAAGGAGTTTAAACAACTTCATCAAATTAAATTTCCCAGACAAATAGGTCAAGAGGGAAACAAGTACACATTACATGTGTTCTGTGATGCGTCAACCAGAGGTTATGGCGCTGTAGCTTACATGAGTAACGCTGAAGGAAGTACTTTAATTACTTCAAAGGCCAGGGTTGCACCCTTGAAGGTCAGAACAGTACCACAATTGGAACTGACAGCACTCTATGTAGGTACAAAATTAGGTGTCTATCTCAACAAAGTACTTGATCATCTCACTATTGAAAAAACTGTGATCTGGAGTGACAATGAAGCAGTTCTCCAGTGGTTAAGAAATAATAAGAGTAAGTTGGTCTCCACTACTACTATTACTACTACTACCACTTCCCTACTTACTCCATTATTACCCACCTCTGTACCTTCCCGTCTGCCTGCCTATAAAACCTCTCCGTCTCTGTGTGTTAGTGTGACTTGTAAATGGTCCAAGTCGGGCGAAACGTCGTCGAGCTCCTCTTATATGTGCGGGTTTGTGTGTATTGTTCCAGTCACAATTGGCCTTTGTTATTTAGTGGTCTAGTACAGAATGAGTAGCAAATAAGAGATGCAAGAGACTATGTCTTTCTCCACGTCTCTACCAAGAGAATCCAGCTGACATGTTGTCACCTGGTGTCCCACTCAAGAACTTTGTGGATAATAAATTATGGCTCCACGGACCTAACTGGCTCTCTAGTGAAAATAACTGGCCACAGCAAAAAGCTTACATTATGCCAGAAGAAACAGTCTGCTTGAACACAGCAGAAATAATCTGTTTAAATACTGCAGACACAAAAGAAATAGTCATTGATGGATCTAAATACTCATCATTGGGTAAACTCTTAAGAGTTACAACTCTTGTCTTTAAATTCATTAAAGGGATAAAACCTAATTATGAATTACTTGAACCCATTAAATACTGGATAAAGTTAATACAGAAAGATGTTTTCTCTACAGAGTATAGATTTCTGGAAACTCAGGATAAATCACCAAAGAAACCTGATATGATTAATTCTTTAGGACTTTATCTCGACTCAGAAAAGATTATAAGATGTCGAGGAAGAATTCATAATTCTTCACTACCTAAGGAAACAATACATCCAGTATTGATCCCCAAGAATCATTGGCTAACAAGACTGATTATTCAGAATGCCCACAGTAACGTGTTACATGGTGGTGTAGCTGACACTCTTTGTCATATACGTCAATCCTACTGGATACCTCAAGGTCGACAAAGTGTGAAGAAACAAATCAGAGACTGTATTACTTGTCGTCATTATGATATGCGAGTATGTCAGTATCCAGGTCCACCTCCATACCCTTCTGAAAGAGTATGTCATGTCACTCCATTTGAGGTGACAGGTGTAGATTACACAGGACCAATAATTTTAACTAAAACAGTTGACAAAATTCCTATAAAGGTGTACATCTGTTTGTTCACCTGTGCTACAACTAGAGCAGTACATATAGAAGTAGCCACTGATATGTCTGCTGAAACCTTTATCAAATTATTTAGAAGGTTTGCAGCCAGAAGGGCATGTCCCAGGCTGATGATATCAGACAATGCAACGAATTTTGTTGCTGGTGCTGCTTACATAAACAGATGCTGAATCAACGCAATTGTCGTTGGAGATTCATTCCTCCTAAATCCCCATGGCACGGCGGATTTTACGAAATAATGATAGGCATTGTAAAACGTTGTTTAGGGAAGACTCTTCATCGTCAGAGAATCGACTTAGAAGAATTTCGTACAGTCGTAACTGAAATAGAAAATAGAGTCAACAACAGACCTTTAACGTATGTAACCGATGATCTGGACAATTTAGAAGTGTTAAGTCCATCTCATTTACTACATGGCAGAAGGCTCGAACCTGTTCCTCCAATGAATGATAAAGAAATCATAGACGATCCTACACATTTTGAACCTGAGCAACTCAGACGTAAATTCAAACACCTTAATAAAGTGATTGAACGCTGGGAGAAAATTTGGCGAGAAGACTATCTCACCTCATTGAGAGAACACTTCTATGGAGCTGGTGTTCCAGAAAATTATAAGTCCTTAAGACCTGGTGACATAGTGATTATTAACAATGATGGTCCGAGGTCCCATTGGCCTCTTGGAAAAATTGTGACCATATATCCTGATGCAAATGGAATCATCAGGACAGTTGATGTTTTGAGCAAAGGTGTAGTGAATAAGCGGACAATAGATAAATTAGTGCCGTTAGAATTACACAGTGTTGAAAACAAAAATAATATTAGTGATTCTCCAGAAACCACACAGACTGAAGCTGTTGAGAAAAGACAAGCAGCAGTGATGGCGAGTGAGAAAATCAAATTAATGTTAAGCGATGAGTAGTTTACTTTCAGTAAACCTTCGCTGCCCTCCAGTGTGGAGAAAATTCTCCAAAAGAGGGGGTATCTGCCCTTTCTACCCTTGTTAAGGGCCCCACCTTTTCCGCCCTTAGGAAGGGGCCAGACGAGGCGAGTCTGGTTGCAAAAACAAATTAACTCATACCAGATGAACTGACCACAGTGTATCACGTGTTGTCTGACCAAGTAGCAGGGAGTGTATATGTGAGTTAATAGACATATGAGATAAATGTAACTCTTTGCTGTAACAGGAAAATTACAGGAAACTGTTGTTTTAGTTTCTACACTTGAAATTACAATTATGTGTTCCAGTGATTGAAGTATTTAGAGAACACAAACATTTTAATTGCCACTTTTAGCAGCATGTAGCAATTGTTGAAATTGTGCTGATATCAGCAATGCTAGGCACCACGAGGCTGCACGAGGGGTTAGATTGAATTCTGCCACCGAAGAAACGGGTCATATGGCGACGAAGGGTTTAACCTAACAAAGACATTAGTCGTACGCGTCCGTTATACTAATTTAATCTACACTAACATCGGGAAATCGGATAAGAACTCTGTTTCAGCGCGTTTAGTGAATAAAATCGTGGTATATTCAGAAGTGTGCACAGCTTCTTATTACTGCTAAAAGACAAACGTAGAGACAATCGCAATTGAACTCCATCGAAACAAGACGGTGACTCATCAGCGGCATTCTACAATCAAGACAGCATTTCCGCCGTATATGGTGGAGTCAACACCATCGCTCACGTTACACGAGCAAGGTATGTTTTTATGTTCTTGTCAGGCAGAGGACTGCGCAGTTCTTGTATGTCAAGAACATCAAAATTTACCTATTGACGGCGGTTATGCGTTTACTTTTAAGTCCAAACACGTGAGTGTTATCTCAGTCTTGAGTTAATGACTGATGATATGAGCATACGCTCCTTTGGGGCAATATATTATAATCATATACATTTGTTTTTACCATACAACCCTGTGGGGAATGAGGCCATGGATGTATCCTCTGTGAAGAAGTCGGGGATGAATGCGACTTCTTGGATTCATCAATAAGCTAAGTAGCAAACTTAGCAGTTCATTATATCGTAGGAGCACATTCCTCCATAAGTGACGCATGGTGACCTGAAGTGACGTGTGAGTGACGCATGGTGACCTGAAGTGACGTGTGAGTGACGCATGGTGACCTGAAGTGACGTGTGAGTGACGCATGGTGACATGAAGTGAGGTGTGAGTGACGCATGGTGACCTGAGTGAGGTGTGAGTGACGCATGGTGACCTGAAGTGACATGTGAGTGACGCATGGTGACCTGAGTGAGGTGTAAGTTATGCATGGTGACATGAGTGAGGTGTGAGTGACGCATGGTGACCTGAGTGAGGTGTGAGTGACGCATGGTGACCTGAAGTGAGGTGTGAGTGATGCATGGTGAACTGAAGTGAGGTGTGAGTGACACAAGGTGACCTGAGTGAGGTGTGAGTGACGCATGGTGACCTGAAGTGAGGTGTGAGTGACGCATGGTGACCTGAAGTGAGGTGTGAGTGACGCATGGTGAACTGAAGTGACGTGTGAGTGACGCATGGTGACCTGAGTGAGGTGTAAGTGACGCATGGTGACCTGAGTGAGGTGTGAGTGACGCATGGTGACCTGAGTGAGGTGTAAGTGACGCATGGTGACCTGAGTGAGGTGTGAGTGACGCATGGTGACCATGTTGGGATGAGGACGGGTAGACGATGAGATCACATGACTCCTGTGTTGCTGGGTTGGTGCTGCTTTGCCTGCTTGAGTATCATGTATGCTAATGTTTTAGAAATTTTGAGGTTTCCAGTGTTATGTTCTATTGTGTCGGTGATGGTGATTAGCGAGGCTTCTAGACACCGTCGGCGTCTAAGGTCTGGTTCGGTGAAAATGAGTTGTGTCTCATCCCAGTTCATCAAATGCCCCGTGGAGTCTCTGTGGAGGACACAGGTATACCTTAAATCGTCTCTGTTACTGGCACTTCGATGCTCGTTCACGCGGACTGCAAGATCTCTGCCTGTTTCGCCTACATATTTCATGGGACAGAATCCACAGGGGATGGTGTAGATGCCTGCTGTGGAAGTTAGAGGTGTGGGGCTGCGTTTCATAGTCAGGTATTTGATAGATTATGTGTTTAAGGCGGAAACGTTGATATGTTCTTTGCTGACCTAGAAAATGTACAGAGAACCTTCACGTCATGCATAACTGTGATAAACCACCTAAATTACTGGAAACGCTTGAAGTTCCTAAACCTGTACTCTCTAGAACGCAGGAGGGAGAGATACATGATTATATACACCTGGAAAATCCTAGAGGGACTAGTACCAAATTTGCACATGAAAATCACTCCCTACGAAAGCAAAAGACTCGGCAGACGGTGCAACATCCCCCCAATGAAAAGCAGGGGTGCCACTAGCACGATAAGAGACAACACAATAAGTGTCAGGGGCCCAAGATTGTTCAACTGCCTCCCAGCGTACATCAGGGGGATTACCAATAGACCCCTGGCTGTCTTCAAGCAGGCACTGGACAGGCACCTAAAGTCAGTACCTGACCAGCCAGGCTGTGGTTCGTACATTGGATCACGTGCAGCCAACAGTAACAGCCTGGTTGATCAGGCCCTGATCCACCATGAGGCCTGGTCACAGACCGGGCCACGGGGGCGTTGACCCCCGAAACTCTCTCCAGGTATACTCCAGGTATGTCTTCCTAAACCAACTTGTCGGTTTTTATTACCAAGGTTTATACCACCTGGTGTAGTACCTAGTGTAGTACCTGGGGTGGCCCCTGGTGTATTACCTGGTGTAGTACCTGGTGTAGTACCTGGTGCAGTACCTGTTGTAGTACCTGGTGTGGTATCTGGTGTGGTACCTGGTGGTACATGGTGTGGTAACTGGTGAAGTATCTGGTGTAGTACATGGTGTGGTACCTGGTATATTAGCTAGTGTGGTACCCTGTGTAGTACCTAGTGGGGTATCTAGTGTGGTACCTGGTGTAGAACCTGGTGTGGTACCTGGTGTGGCATGCAAAGAGTATGTTACAATTTATTCGGCATATGTACACTCTCCCATATAGGCTGCCTCCCAACCAGTGAGCCGGGTGCTAAGGGTTTAACAATTATTAGGGTACCTGTTGTTAAATCAGTACCTTGGTTAAGTAAGTTTATTCAGGTATACACAAATACAGTTACATAGATTATCATACATAGCAGCATATGTGTAGAGAACCCTCCAGGATAACCCAAAAAAAAAATCACTCGCAGTCAGCATTTGCCAGACTTGCCTACCAGCTGGTTGAGTACGGTGCTCTGTCTATGGTTTTTGCTTTTGCCATTCTGTCACCATTGTGTGGTACACTGACTACGCCAATCTTTGTACATAAGTGTACATAGTGTACATAAGTGTACATATTTGTATATACCTGGTGATGGGAATACAAGTTGTCATGTAAGGGGGGTAAGAAAATAAGGGATAATTAGGGAATATGGGAGTAAAGGGAGGGAGTGAGTAGGCAGGAGAGGTGAGGTTGACAGGAGCGGAGGTAATGTGAGGTCACTGGTGACTACACCATCACCTCTCATTACCACCTAACACTACTCACCCTCTCAGTACTTAAAATAAAATAATAGAATAAAGAATAATATAACGGGGACAGTGAATATTACTATTCCACTCAAACACAGTTTATTATTAAGTCCTTGTACAATAATATATTTAGGAACAGGAGAACACTATTGGGTTTAGATAAATGGGGATTGTACATATAAGCAGCGAGACAGGGAATACAATCAACTGACGAAACACAATATAACTTACAATATAGTTCAGAGGACAGTTCACCACAGGAACTCAGTCACCCACTAGCCACAGGTCCCAAGACTTACACAGCACGAGCACTGCTCCAAGCCAGTACTCTGCCCAGTGTCTCCAGCAGTCTCCTCCAGAGACTCTCCAGCAGCTCTCTCCCAAGCTCTGCACACAGGCAGCAGCTCTACCAAATTCTTGTGCCCAGAGCTCTGCACACAGGCCAGAGGTCTGCCCGAATGTCTCTCTCTAGTTGTTTCCTCGGCCTTATATGGTCCTCCAAGCATCCCGTCAATGAGGAGTGCACCACGTGCTTTGACCTGACGCCGAAACTTGACGCTAGTCCAAAAGACGAAAGACCTGAGACTTAATCCGAGAGTCGTGTCTGACAGCTATTTACGAAGGGCAGGTGTGGCTGATTAGGTAGACCTCACAAGCACACTGACTACATCACAAAGTTATAGTCTATCTGCTGAGTTTGTTTTGCTCCAAACCCATTACGACCAGGTCACAGGCCATTCCTACCTGTGTTCGTAATATGGAAGTTCTGTCCGGGAGCTGGAGCTGGTCTTAGTATCGCTATCGCCTTTTGTATTGCCAGTCAGTCTTGCTACTGTGTGTGTCCCCAAGTTGTACTGTGCTGTTGCTGCTTGTTGCTTGCATTGCATGTTACGTTGGGTTAATGAAGCTCTCTCTTCACACGGCGAGTGTCTGGGTTCGATTCCCAGTGAGGGTAGAAACATTGGGCGTGTTTCCTTACACTGGTTGTCTATGTTCCCCATCAGTAAAATGGGTACCAGGGTGTTAGTGGACTGGTGTGGGTAGCATCCTGGGTGTTAGTGGACTGGTGTGGGTCGCATCCTGGGTGTTAGTGGACTGGTGTGGGTCGCATCCTGGGACAAAACTGACCTAATTTGCGGGAAATGCTCAGCATAACAAGAGGCTTTCTATATAGTAGTGTCATTGATGTCAGCTATGGTATGTATACCTTGTACATGTACTTGTAGAAATAAAGATATTATTATCATTATAACCTGGGTGAGGTGGTTGATGTTTGAATATACTCTTATAAATCTGCACAAACTATCTTTATAGCGTTGCTGGCGAAGTGTTAGTTCCATTGACATAGAATATCAACTCTCACAGCTGCGCAGCTTCGTGACATTATTTGTACCAAATTAAGTACTGAAGCAACTATGGCTCACCAAACTGACGTATCTCCCGCTACAGGAGCTATTAATTATTGTATAATTATTGTGTCACTATAGAGTAAGATCTAGTATAAGACTGCCTGAAATGCCTAGGCATACCTAGGCATACTATTGGCCTTCTTGTAATAAATAATTCATAAAATGTATAAACAACATAATATATGTAAACCCCACTTTGTAAAATTATCAGAAATAAAGAATTTGAATTTGAATTTGAATTAATCGCTGATCACCTCTTAGGTTCCTTCATAATGTGGGTTGTATACTCCAGGAGGGAGTATACTCCAGGAGGGAGTATACTCCAGGAGGGACAACATCAGTTAGTTTGATATCTTTATTATGCACCCCATACCCATCCTGTGGGCGGTAGTCAAAAGATTACAGAGGTACATAATGGGTCCAGGGACTGGACCCCAAAGTTATGATAGCTGAGCAAGTTACAAAGGTAATGAACTAACAAGCTACAAAGGTAATGAACTCACAAGTTACAAAGGTAATGAAACATGTAAGTAAATTTACTTACTTACGTTTATACATGGTTACAATCATGAACAAATTATAACGCAATGAACAATTCACTGGTCTACACCCGGTCACAACTGTAATGAGTTCTTGGTGCAAATATTATTGTTGGGTCACACATACACACTTACATATACACATACACACACACACACACACACACACACACACACACGTGGCAATGCTTTATTTACAGGGAGCAAAGTCAGGGTATTTTTCCAGAATGGTCTGTAATATACCACTGTGGATAAAATACTTTGACATATCTTGAACATTTCTGAGTGAGTTGTTTCTGAATTCATTAATTTTGTCGCACTCCAGTACATAATGACGCAGGGTGTGACGCACTCCAGTACATAATGACGCAGGGTGTGACAATAATCCAACTGACAAAGTTTACATTTTGTTTGGTCTACATCTGGTGGTTGTGATTTAACCTGCCAAAGATACTTGTAACCCAGCCGGAGGCGGGCGGTAGTGACATCCAAGAGTCTGCTTATTTTGTTGGATGCACCATAGACATGTGGCTCCTCCTGCATGATAGAGTGATGATAGATGGACTGACTGGTGTCAATCTCCCTGAGTCTTAAGTCAATAAAATTCAGTTGAAGTTCTTTTCGTATTATTGTTCTCAAACTGCTAACTGACAAGCCAAGATTGTAATCTACCCCCTCTTTGAAAGCATAAAACTTAGCCAATTTATCAGTTCTATCATGCATCTGAAGACCAATGTGAGATGGAATCCACAGCATGTGCACTCTGACTCTACTATCCACAATCCTACCATACCTGTGCCTGGCTTCTGACACAAGCATGCTACAAGTTATACTTGATGAGTTGAGAGCATTTATGGATGACAGAGAATCAGTTACAATTAGAGAGTCAA
Source organism: Cherax destructor (assembly GCA_009830355.1). Lineage (NCBI taxonomy): Eukaryota > Metazoa > Arthropoda > Malacostraca > Decapoda > Parastacidae > Cherax > Cherax destructor. The sequence goes on along the minus strand of WNWK01004498.1, from coordinate 12,020 downwards.
CCTTAGATACATGGACGCATTTGAGTGCAAGGAGTATGGCAAACAGTTCTGTCTGAAGGGTAGAGGCCCAGTTATTGATGCGTGCTCCAATTTCTTTAAGAGAGCCATCACTCTGTATGACAACAGCAGCACTACCAGCTGCACCAGTGGATTGGTGAACAGAACCATCAACGTAAATAATTTGTGAGAGAGTGTGCTGTTTGGCTAAATTATCAATACAACTTAAGGCATCATGTTTGGCTTCAAGGCGAAGCTTTGGTTGTGATTTAAGAAGTAGTTTGGGGGGAAATGGAGGGATGGTAGTTTGGAATGGGGTAATATTCCATGGAGCGGAGAAGTGCCGCTGTTGCCTTACTTGCCACAGATCATGTATCTGATTCATGCGGAGGTCGGTTACAGTTTTTTCGATCCAACTGGAGGGATGTTTGCCAGTGCTGAGGAAAGTTTGGAGGGCTTCTGTGCAGGGGTTTGAATGGGCTTGCCTGAGCATATTAACCCCAATTAGGATATTTTTTTCAGTAACACGATCTCTGATGCTTGGAATATCAAGTTCTTTCTGCATATTTAAAATTTTGGCAGTACGAGGGCATCCTAAAATGATCCTCATTGCTTCGTTCTGCAGTTTTTCCAACCCTCCAAGCTTCCAGTCAGACACAAGAGCAAGTAGTGGCGCAGCATAATCAACTAATGATCTAATATAAGCAAGATACATCATTTTCACAATTTTAACATTAGCACCATACCTGGGGGGAAACCCTGCCACAACTCTAAGTCCTCTCAGCCTTTGTATTGACGACAAAGTCTCGTTACAACAGGTCCAAGTAGTGGGACCTCAAAGCCTAGATACCTGTATATGTTTACATATTCTAGAAGAGACCCATCATGCAACTGGATCTGGCGAACTGTGCCTCTCTGTCGAGGAGGACGCCTATTGAGTATCTTTGTTTTATCAGTAGAGATTATCAACCCCAGGTCCTGACACGAGGCTAGTACATGGTTAAGGATGTTTTGGGTGTTGGAGAATCCGGTGGTGTGAATCATTATATCATCAGCAAAACTGATCATATAATGATGGGTCTGGCTAGGCATAGCATTAAGTAAGGCATTAATTAGAATATTGAATAGAGTGGGACTGAGCACACCTCCCTGTGGGGTTCCTAATTCAAAGTCTTTAGTTATACTTCTATGCCCCTGGAACAACACAGAAGACTTTCTGTTGGACAGGTAGCCTTTAATACAGCGGAGAAGCCATCCTCCAACATCCATTCTGGCAAGTTCACTAATGATTACATGTCGGTTGGCAACATCAAAAGCAGATTTAAGGTCAAGGAAGGTAGTGTATGAGCTGTCAGTGTGCAGAGTGAGAAAGGTGGCTATGCAATGGTGCAAACTCCTTCCATGCATGAAACCATGCAACCGGGGGGGACAAAAAATGTTTGATTCTGTACATGAGACGATTAAGAATCATCCTCTCAAATGTTTTACATAAGCAGCTAGTAAGAGATATTGGGCGAAATGAATTTTGTTGATTGGGCTTAGGAATGGGAATGATGAGGCTGTTGGTCCAAGATTTAGGGAGCTCCCCAGTTACATAGCTCATGTTGTATAATTCGAGTAAAGGATTGCCTGGTACTCGACACAGCAATCTTAGTATATTGTAGGTAATACCATCCTCACCAGGTGACGTGGAGTTTCCCTTACAGACAATTCTGTAAGAACTTTGCAGATGTTGTAGCCCCCTTAACCTCACTTACCAGTCAGAAACACAAATTTCAATGGACCCCAGAGTGCCACAAAGCTTTTAATAAGCCAAACGGCTACTTTTGTACTGCACCAATTCTCCTGTCTCCCGGTTGATGCATGTGAGTCAGGGGTGGGGACAGTATTCCTACAAAAATCTGGGGAAGTGTGTTTGCAGCCTGCGGCTTACTTCTCTGCCAAGTACCTACCTCACCAAAGGGCTTACGCCACCATTGAGAACCAAACCCTCGCTCTGATACTTGCACTGGAACATTTCGAGGTCTACATGGGACAGTCGTCCCAAGTAGTCAGTCTACAGCAGTCACAATCCACTGGTCAACCTCAACTCTGAAAAACCACAACACACATCTGATGTGATGGAGCCTCAGGCTGCAACCTCAACATTAAAACTGTACATATTGACGGCAAGCAAAATAAGCTGGCTGATTCTCTTTCTCGTATTTAATTTAGGTTAGGATGTGTTAGGGACCATATGGGTAGCTTAGCTCTTTTTTTTTCCCCTTTTATAAAATGTGTTAATATTGTCGGTGGGGTTTTTTTTTTTTTTTTGGTTAGGGGACATTCTGCTGCCATCTGCAGGTGTTTTGAATCAATGTTAGCCCTACTGTCCGCTGTCTCGCTCTAGGATACTTTAAATTAAAGTCTTGAGAAAAGTTGAGCTCTATCTAATGAGTTGGATGGTTGAGAGGAAAGGCGGTTACTTTATTGTTCAGTGCCATGGCGGCACGCTACCCATGGAGGTGGAGGCCTAGTCCTGGCCATTAGTCATTTTGGGGTTGGGGTGTGACATGCAGAGGATGCTACAATTTATTCAGCATATGTACACTCAAATATAGGCTGCCTCCCAACCAGTGAGCCGGTGCTAAGGGTTTAACAAACAATTATTAGGGTACCCGTCGTTAAATCAGTACCTTGGTTCATTGTCCAATCACAGGTGAGCCCGCCAAGTGCTGAGGCGATATGGTTCACTCGCAGTCAGCATTGCCAGACTTGCCTACCACCTGGTTGAGTATGGTGCTCTCTCTAGGGTTTTTTGCTTTTGCCATTCTGTCATTGTCGTGTGGTACACTGACTACTCCAATTTTTGTACAAAGTGTACATAAGTGTACATAGGTGTACATAGGTGTACATAGGTGTACATAGGTGTACATAAGTGTACATAGTGTACATATTTGTATATACATACCTGGTGAAGGAAATACAAGTTATAGTCTATCTGCTGAGTTTGTTTTGCTCCAAACTCATTACAACCAGGTCACAGGCCATTCTTACCTATTTGTAATACCTGGTGTAGTACCTAGTGGGGAACATGGTGTGTTACTTGGTGTAGTACCTGGTACAGTACCTAGTGTGGTACCTGGTGTAGGACCTGTAGGACCTGTAGTACCTAGTGTGGTACCTAGTGGTACATGATGTAGTACCTGCTGTGGTACCTGTAGTACCTAGTATGGTACATGTACCTGGTGGTACCTAGTGTGGTACCTGGTATAGTACCTAGTGTGGTACCTGGTATAGTACCTGGTGTGGTACCTGGTGTAGTACCTGGTGTAGTACCTAGTGTAGTACCTGGTGTGGTACTACACACTAGTATGCACAGCAGTATATACACTGTCCTCTCCTATATACATCTGGCTCAGTGCTGGAGGCAACGATGTTGGCAGACGTAGGAGTGAAGACCTGACTAGCAGCTATAGGTCAGCAATAGACATAATTAGGAAGAAGGGTGGGAACCCTGTCATATGTGGTATTTTGCCAAGGAGAGGAGTTGGAAATGAATGGTTGTCCAGGGCAATTGGTGTCAATTGCTGGCTGGACAAATACTGTAAGGAAAATGCAGTTACATTAATTGACAACTGGGACCTCTTCTATGGCAGAAATGACATGTATGCCAGGGATGGGGTTCACTTATCCACGTCAGGGGTGAGGGCACTGGCAACTGCAGTGGAGGGAGCTGTTAGGGCTTTAAACTAGAAAAAGTTAGTGGTATGGGTTATGTGGGAAAAACAGTCAAGTCCCAGTATAGTAATATGAGTTCTAGGGGAACTAGTCATAGGCAGAATTAAGGTGGATATTGGAAAGCCAGTGCCACTAGGTGACAAGGACTGTAATAGGTATAGTGGATTATTATAATCAATTATTATTATAATCAAATAGAAGCGCTAAATAGGTATAGTGGAAAAACAGAAATGAGCAGGAAGGGTAAAGAGAAAGGAGGGTCTTTAAATGTATATTACACTAATAGTCGTAGTGCTAGGAATAAGATGGATGAGTTGAGATTAGTTGCAAGAGCGGGTAATATTGATGTTTTTGCAATAACTGAGACGTGGTTTAATATGAAAAATCGGGACATGCCTGCTGAATGTCACATCCAGGGTTTTAAATTGTTCCAAGTAGACAGAAGTATCGAGAAGGGGGATGGGGTGGCACCCCATAAAAATGGGTAAAAAGTCTGAAATAATACATACAGAGTCTGTCTGGATAGAATTTTCAGAGGAGTGTGAAAAATTGATTTTAGGCATGATATATCGTCCTCCAAACTTAGATAGGGAACAAGGGAGACTACTTTGGGAGGAAATTGTTAAGGCAAGGCACGATAACATAGTAATTCTAGGGGACTTTAACTTTAGTCAGATTGAGTGGAATTTCTTGACAGGAATTTAGAATCTAACGACTTTAGTAGTTCAGGATTGTTTTTTGAAGCAGTTTGTGACAGAACCTACAAGGGAAATAACCTACTTGATTTGGTTCTGGCAAACAAGAAACCCTTGTTATTAATTTAGAAATTACAGAGGAACTCGGCACAAGGGACCACAATTCAATTACCTTTAGCATTGAATGGATGTATGATAGTAGGGATAAATAACAAAAAGGCCAATTGCCGTGACTGAACAATACACCACAACCCGCACATATAAAAGGGAGGAGCTCGACGACGTTCGGCCCGACTTGGACCGTGTGACTGTGTGACTTTGTAAATGGTCAAGTCGGGCCGAAACGTCGTCGTAGCTCCTCCCTTTTATATGTGCGGGTTGTGTGTGTATAGTAGGGATAATTTAGTAATGGTCCCAGATTTTGCTTAGCAGATTACAATGGGCTTAGAGAACACTTATCATCTGTGGACTGGGGTAATGAAGAGAGCTATCAATATGACAGCTTTCTTAACACTATACAGGCTGCCCAAAGAACATTTATCCTGTATAAAGAAATTAGATCAAGTAGAAATGACCCAAATTGGATGAATAATAGGCTCAAATATCTTTTAGATCAGAAAGGAATTTATAGGCACATAAAAAGAGGTGAGGGTCATCTTATAAATCACAAAACTCACAGAGGGAAAATTCTTAGGAATCCACCTTGACAGTGGCCTCAAATTTCGGACACATATACAACAAATTTCCTAGAAAGTCTCCAAGACCGTAGGAATACTATCCAAGATAAGGTACTATGTTCCACAGCCAGCTCTCCTTTCCCTTTATCACTCACTCATTTACCCCTATCTCACCTATGGAATCTGTGCATGGGGCTCAACAACAATAAATCACCTCAAACCATTAATAACACAACAAAAGGTTGCAGTTCGAATGATAACAAATTCCCACTCTAGACAACATACCCCACCTATATTCAAAAGTCTAAACTTACTCACCATACAAGACATTCATATTTTTTACAGTGCCTATTACATACATAAAACACTAAACTCAAATATTAACCTGCAACTCAAAATTCTCCTAACCAAACTTAACAGGACATATGAACATAACACAAGGCACAGATCATTCTTCAATGTTCCGCGTCCACCTCACACTACAAAAACGCAATGCACATTAAAGGCCCAAAAATTTGAAATTTATTACCTATGATTACCAAAGAAACCCGGTCTGTAAATCAATTTAAAACTCTGCAAAAAAAACACCTACTCGCCCAAAAACTAAATACCCACTACTTTACATTACCTAAAAGTTATTAAATCACTTTCCACTGCCTCAAAATAACATTATTTACTGTGTTACCCCTAGCCTCAAAACCCCTTACATAATTGCTCAAAGAACAATAATTTATCAAACATAACATAATCTGTTATATCTCATAATGTATAAACCTGTTATAATTAATACCACCTAATATAAAGAAATCCATCCTCATGTAGCCTTGTGCTCCTTGTAACTCATCTAATGACCTTATAAACTGTTATTGCAACACACATTATTGATTTAATTTGTTTAATCGGATTTAATAATTTTATTATGTACACATAAAACTGTAAATGATCCAAAATTATAAAACTATTATGTTTCAAAAATGTCATGTTCAAATTATGTTCAAATTTCATAGCTTAAATACTTAACTATACTTATATTGTAAACTGTTTACTATATTAATTCTTACCATTAATTTTTAAGTTAATTTTAAGTCTGCCCACAATGCTCTGCATATTAGGGGCTTTTGGCATGTACACCTCTTGTAATCTCATAACCCATTGTAATTCTTTGCATCATGTCCCAATAAACTATTATTATTATTATTATTATTATTATTATAAGAGGGACGTTAAAAAGGGAATAAGAAAAGCTAAACGGGACTATGAAATTAAAATTACTAGGGATTCAAAAACTAACCCAAAAAGTTTTTTCCAGGTTTATAGAACAAAATTAGGGATAAGATAGGTCCCCTTAAAAATAACTCTGGGCATCTTACTGACATGGAGAATGATATGTGCTCTATTTTTAATAATTATTTTCTCTCGGTTTTCACACAGGAAGACACTAATAATATCCCAGTAATTAATTTTTATAGTGACCCTGAAGAAGATAAATTATGTAATATCACAGTCACTAGCGAAATGGTTATGAAACAACTAGACCGACTGAAACAAAATAAATCAAAGGGTCCTAATGAACTTTTTGCAAGGGTTCTTAAGGAATGCAAAATGGAACTCTGTGAACCATTAACTTACATTTTTAATTTATCTCTTCAAACAGGTGTAGTGTCTGATATGTGGAAGATGGCTAATGTAATTCCTATTTTTAAAGCAGGGGACAAGTCACTACTGTCAAATTACTGCCCAATAAGCCTGACCTCAATTGTAGGCAAATTATTAGAGTCAATTATTGCTGATATTATAAGCCATCTGGATAAACATAATTTGATTAATGATACTCAGCATGGATTCACGAGGGGCAGTTAACCTAACTAATTTATTAACTTTCTCCGGTAAAGCTTTTGAAGCTGTTGATCACGATAATGAATTCGATATTGTTTATTTAGACTTCAGTAAGGCTTTTGATAGAGTACCGCACCAGAGACTGTTAAGGAAGTGGCAGCTCATGGCATTAGGGGAAAAGTGCTGTCATGGATCGAGTCATGGCTCACCAATAGGAAGCAGAGAGTATGCTTAAATGGAGTTAAATCCGAGTAGGGATCTGTAACAAGTGGCGTTCCACAGGGATCAGTCTTAGGCCCGTTGTTGTTTATAATATATACGTATCAATGACCTTGATGAGGGAATTACTAGTGATATGAGCAAATTCGCCGATGACACAGATAGGTAGGATAATTGATTCAAACGTAGATGTCAGGGAACTTCAGGAGGATTTAGACAAGCTCAATTCCTGGTCAGAAAAGTGGCAGATGCAGTTCAATGTAGATAAATGCAAGGTTCTGAAGCTAGGGAGTGTCCATAACCCAAGCACTTATAAGTTAAATAACGTAGAACTTAGCCATACAGATTGCGAAAAGGACTTGGGGGTTATGGTAATCAGCAACCTTAAACCAAGACAGCAATGCCTGGGCATACGTAATAAGGCAAAAGATTACTGGGATTTATATCAAGAAGTGTAAGCAACAGAAGTCCAGAGGTTATATTACAGCTTTATACATCATTAGTAAGGCCTCACCTAGATTACACAGTTCAGTTCTACAGCTTTATACATCATTAGTAAGGCCTCACCTAGATTACGCAGCTCAGTTCTGGTCTCCATATTACAGAATGGATATAAATTCGTTAGAAAGCATTCAGCATAGAATGACTAAATTAATACATAGCATTAGAAATCTTCCGTATGAAGAAAGATTGAAGACCCTTAAATTACATTCACTTGTAAGACGAAGAATGAGGGGGGACATGATCGAGTTATACAAGTGGAAAATGGGTATTAACAAAGGGGATATAAATAAGGTCTTGAGGATATCTCTCCGAGAGAGAACACGCAATAATGGATTCAAATTAGATAAGTTTAGATTTAGAAAGGATATAGGAAAGTATTGGTTTGGAAATAGGGTAGTTGATGAGTGGAACAGTCTGCCTAGTAGGGTTATGGAAGCTAGGACCTTGGGTAGTTTCAAATTTAGGTTGGATAAATTCATGAGTGAGAGGGGTTGGTTTTGAGTGGGACTTGCACATGAGTAAATAGAATTATCAAAGCTTATTTCTTGAGTAGCATTGAAAATTGGGTTGAGCAAATATTCTGTTAGTGGGATGGATTGTGAAGGACCTGCCTAGTATGGGCCAACAGGACTGCTGCAGTGTTCATCCTTTCTTAAGTTCTTATATACATTGTGGTCGTTTTAAGGAGAATAAAAAAATTGATGATATATATATTTCATTGATGGAACAAGTAATACTGTAGTAGTTAGTAGTCAGCCAGTGTGGCCACTATGCAGTACTCACTCCTGTACAGCCTACAGGTGTACGGCCCACGTTGTACAGCCCACAAGCTGTACGGCCCACATGCTGTATGGCCCACACGCTGTATGACCCACATGCTGACGACTCGCACACTGTATGGCTCACATGCTGTACAGTTCACATGCTCTATGGCTCACACACTGTATGTCCCACACGCTGTATGGCTCACTGTACGTCCCACATGCTATACGCTTACATGCTGTACGTCCCACACACTGTACGTCCCACACTGTACAGGTCACACGCTGTATGGCTCACACGCTGTATGGCTCACACGCTGTATGGCTCACGCTGAATGGCCTACACCCTGTACGGCCCACATGCTGTATGGCCCACACACTGTACAGCTCACACGCTATACAGCCCACATGCTGTACAGCCCACACGCTGTACGGCCCACACGCTGTACGGCCCACACGCTGTATGGCCCACATGCTGTACAGCCAATATACTGTATGGCCATACACTGTACTGGCCAAGACACAATGCAAGTGTGACAATGCACTCTTAGCGATGGTAACAGTGCACCATCTTGTAGCCACGGTAACGGTGCGACCTTCAACCACCAGTGCCACCATATAGTCCACTGCACTGGGGCTGCGCCACACTCGCACCACGTGGCAGTGGCACTGTGCCACACTGTATCACTCTGGGGGTGGCACTGCACCACCCCTCTTGCACCACTGTGGTAGTGGCACTGCACCACCAGTGAAACGTGCTGCACCACTAACCTTCTGTGGTAGTGGCACTGTGCCACTAACTCACAACACTGTGGTAGCATTGCACCACTACCACATCACTGTGGTGGTGGTGGTGCCACACAACCACTCACATCACTGGTAGTGGCACCGCACCACATTCGCATCACTGTGGTAGTGGTGCTGCACAAAACCGTATCATGTGGTAGCGGCGCTGCACCCCTAGCGCCACTGTGGTAGTGGTGCCATGCCACTACTTGCGCCCCTGGATGCCGGTGGGGTGTGGTCCCTTTATCTAGCACACTGGCGGCTACACTGGTAGTGGCACTGCACCACTAGCGCCACTGTGGGTGGCACCACACAACCACTGCACCACTGGATGCCGTGAAGAAGGTGTGGTCCTGACCCCCCGCACACCACCACCACCACTGTGGTGGTGGCACCGTGCCACTAGCGCCACCCGGGTGCCGGGGGAAGAAGGCGATCCTTGATCTCCTGATGGCGGCGCCACCGCCAGAGCTCCACGGGGGCACAACAACGCAAAATGTAAAATGACAGCAGTTATAACAAATACTTATACTATTAAAAGTTCTTTTTTATGGAGAGTTTTATGAGAGCACAGAATGTATAATGGGGCACCAAGGTGACACGGTGGAGTGCCCCAAGGTGACCATGTGTAGTGTGCTCAAGGGGCCATGTGGGGTGCCCGGGGACCTTTGCAGTGTGCTCAGGGGCCTTGTGCAGGGAAGGTACCCCCGGGGGTGGAAGGTGACCATTTTGCAGGTGCCCAAAAGGGGACCAGTGTGGAGTGCACTAAAGGGGCCATGGTGGTGTGCCAAGGACCATGTGTGCAGGGTAAGGTGACCATGTGTGGAGTGTGCTACAAGTACCATGGGAGTGCCACAAGGGACCACGTGTGGAGGCACTGGTGACCCCTGTGGAGGTGCTACAAGGGCCATGTGGTAGTGTGCACTAAGACCATGTGAGTGTGCTAAGGTGACCATGTGTGGGTGCTAAAGGTGACCATGTGTGCAGTGTGCTACAAGGTGACCATGTGTGTAGTGTGCCAAGGTGACCATGTGTGCTGCTACAAGGTGACTACGTGTAGTGGCTACAAGGACTACGTGTGTAGTGTGCTACAAGTGACCATGGATGTGTGCTACAAGGTGACCTGTGTGTAGTGTGCTACAAGGTGACCATGGTGCAGTGTGCCAAGGTGACCATTGTCTGTGCACGGGCCAGGTTTAGTGTGCCACAAGGTGACCATTGGAGTTGTACAAGGTACCATGTGTGCAGTGTGCCAAGGGGCCAGTGGAGGGCTACAAGGGACCATGTGTGAGTGTGCTACAAGGTCAGTGTGTGTGTCAAATGACCATTTTAGTGTGCTACAAGGGACTGTGTGAGTGTGCTACAAGGGGCCATGTGTGAGTGGCCCCCCCAAAGGGGACCAGTGGAGTGTGCTACAAGGTGACAGTGTGAGTGTGCTACAAGGTGACCGGGGTAGTGTGCCAAGGTGACCCTGTGAGTGTGCTACAAAAACCTTTTTAGTGTGCCAAGGTGACCATTTGGAGTGTGCCGGTGACCATGTGAGTGTGCTGGCCTGTGAGTGTGCCAAGGTGACCATGTGTGAGTGTGTACAAGGTGACCATTTTGAGTGGGCTACAAGGGACCATGTGAGGTGCTACAAGGGGGCCATGTGTAGGTGCCAAAGGTGACCATTTTAGTGTGCTACAAGGTGACCATGTGTGAGTGTGCCAAGGGACCATTTTGAGTGTGCTAAAAGGGGGCCCGTCAGTGGCCGGTACCTTTGTGCAGTGTGCTCCCAAAACCAAAAACCCCTTCACAATGCCGGGGGTTTTTAGGGAAATACCCCCCAAAAGGGGGTTTTTAAAAAATCCCCAGTTGCCATCTTTCGGCCCCCAAAATTTTTTTTGGGTTTTGGGGGGGAAAAGGAAAAGGGTCTGAATGGCACTCCCTGTCCCGTAACTTGGGGAAAAGGGCCCAACAGACCCCAATCCGCCCCCCCGTGGTTTCCGTGGCGAACAGAGCCTGGGGCCAAGTAGCCAGCCGGGCACCCATCTGCCATGCCCGCCACCCAGATGCTGCCAGCACTTTCCCCCCCCCGTTCTGCTCCGGTGACCAGGCCCCCCGGGCACCCGGGTCTTCCCCCTCGTCCGCAGGACATTGTCCAGTTAAGTCCCCAAAAAGAAAAACCCCGAGTTAAAGCGCCAAACCCGTACAGGGGCCCGGGAAATTTTTTTTTTATAATCAAAAAGAAGCTAAACCCCCGGGGGTTTAACGCCGGTTTTTAGGATGCGGGAGGGGTTGTGGGGGGATGGATGATTAGTAGGGTATGGGTGAAGCATGCGGGGGTAGTGCAGGGATAGAATAGAAAAATCAGGGGAAGGGACTGAGGGAGGTGCTAAAAGGGTAATTTCAGAGTTTGTGTAGTAAGTCGTTTTTGTCAAAAAATCAACTAGAGTGGATTAAAGGGGGTCCTCCGAAGGGAAAGGGAAAGAAAGGGCCCAAGGCGAAGGTCTTGGGGAAATTCTGCGTCTCGTTGATAAGTGGGGAGTCCGCAGAATATGTGAACAGACACGGGCCCGACTGCTCACAGAGGGGGAGGGCCTCCCAGAGCCCGGGAAGGGGAAAAATTTTGAAAACGGGGGGGTGGCTCCCCCCGACATTTGGGGAAAAAAAAACCGAAACCTATAATGGTTTAAAAAAAATGAAGTTTGTTATTCGCAGGAACCAGCGTTTTGCCAACGGGGGCGGGTGGGGAGCAAGACCGCAAAAATCCTGTAAGGAACACCCATATGAAACTGGGGAAAAATTCTGCTGACCGTGCAGCAGTGTCTGCCTGCCCCTTGCCC